>PISX010010000.1:0-72455 GCA_004024625.1 Mellivora capensis | reverse complement strand
TTTGCTTTAAAGTAATAAACTTTATATATATAAAACCTATGTAATTAAAGTGACGTTTCTTTGTGTTTCTGACTGCAACCCAAATAAAACCCTGGATTTTCAAATCTGGAAGTTATGTTTGGTATCATCTAAAGTTAAATACAGGCTACATAGCATAACCCAGAGGCAAGAAGGGGCAATCTAAAGAGAGGTGGTTTTCTTCCAGAGCAGCTTAAAAATGGAAGTGTGGTGTGGCCCATCTGATAGACTGTTAAGACATTGTGAACACACAGAAAACAAAAACAAAACAGCAGTGGTTTGGGATATGAGCCCCAAGTTGAAAGCCCAAAAACGGGTGCTTTTTAGCTTGGTATTTCTATGTCCTGTACTCTAGGAGGGGTGTTAGTCATGACTGATTGATTTAATGATGACTCATAATTCTCCCAAGCAGCCAAGGTGGGGGGGGCATGCTTGTATTTACATGAACAAACACCCTGCATTTGGACTCAGAAGACTTTGTACCTCTGGGTTTGGGGGGCCAAAATCGTTCATTCTGACATCAGCTCTCTGACACAGTGACTTGTGGGTGATAAGCATGCAGTAAATAAGGAATGCTTCCTTTCCAAGACTGGAGCATAAGGTGCTGGGAGGGTCCGTGTCTGTCTTCCCAGTTAGCTTCTTTTTTTTCTTAACCGTAGTTTTGTTTTAAAATTAACATGCAGTAAAATTGACCTTTCTGCTGTACATTTCTATGGATTTTAGCATTACACATTCTCTCTCACACATACCTACACACACACACACACACACACACACATACATACATACATATACACACACTTGGTGTAACCATTGCATAATCAGGATCCAGGATGGTTTCATCACTCCCCAAAATCTATCTCATGTTATCCCTTTGTAGCCACACCTGTCTCCCCACCCTTCCCCTTCCTGGCCTTCCTTGCTATAGTTTTGTGTTTGCAAGAACGTTATGTAAGTGGAATCATATAGGAATCTTTTGGGGCCTTCTTTTAGCTAGCATAGTGCTTTTGAGATTCACTCTGGGTGTGTGTGTATCGATAGTTCCTTTTATTACTGAGTGGTATTTGATATGGATATATCAAATCCATCCATCCATCCATCGCCTCTTAAAGGACATTTGGGTTGCTTCTTGTTTTTGGCAATTATGGAAAGAGCTGCTACAAATATTTGTGTTCAGGGTGAGCATAAATCTTCATTTTTCTAGGGCAAATACCCACGAGTGGGATTGCTAGGTTATATGGGAAGTATATACTTAATGTTATAAAAAAATATCTCTGTGCAAATGTTCTTGGCCACTTTACTTATTATGATCAAAAAGTGAAAATAATCCAAATGTCCATCAACTGATGAATGGATAAATAAAATGTGATATAGTCATACAATTGCTATTATTTGGCAAGGAAAAGAAATGAAGTATTGATACTACAACACGGATGAACCTTGAAAACATACTAGGTGAAAGAAGCTGGTCACAAAGGGCCACATATTGTATGATTCCATCGATATGAAATGTCTAGAAGAGGTCAATCCATATCAACGTAGACAGGTGGACATAGAGAGGTAGATTGGTTGCCTAGGGCTGGAAGGGTTTGGGGAGGTGTGGGGGTGTGACTGTTACTGGATATGGGGTTTGGGGGTGATGAAAATGTTCTAAATTTTATTGGGGTGATGGTTGTACAACTTGTAAATATACTAGAAACCATTGATTAGCATACTTTTAATGGGTAAATTATATGCTGTGTAAATTCCATCTCAGGCCAGGGTACTATTAAAAAAAATTAACTGCTGACTCGGTTTCCACAGTGGCTATACCACTTTGTATCATCACCAGCAAATGTGAGAGTTATAGGTACTCCGAATCCTCACCAGCACTTGGTATTGTGGGTGTTTTTTATTTTAGCAATTTTCATAAGTATGTAGTGATATTTCATGTTAATCTGCATATCCCTAATGGCTAATGACGCAGAACATCTTTCACATGCCCTTTTGCCATCTTCAGTGAGGTGTCTGTGCCACTCTTTTGCCCATTCTAACACTGAGTTTTGTTTTCTTACTGTTAGGTTTGAGAGTTCTTTATATATTGTGGGGACAGGTCCTTTGCAGATACACGATTAGCAAGTACATGTTTTCTCTTAGTCTCCCAAGTAGCTTCTCTTTTCTCTCTCTCAACATAAATGCTTGTTGATGAGTTGCACGTTCTACCAGGGCTTCATTGTCTCTTTACTCCCGTCTTCAGTGCCCAGTAAAGTATCTGGCACAAAACAGATGCTCAGTTAATGCTTGATGGATGAATGAATGAGTTCCTTCTTCTTCCCGATTAGCAACGTTTTTTTTTTTTTTCCCTGAGAGATAGTAAATATATAAAAAGTAAACCTGATTAGGTAATTTCCCTGATTAAAATGTTTCCTTCCAGTTACCTCTTTAGGAAAAAGAAAATCTCTAATAGAAATTGTAAAGCATGGCATGGTCCAGTTTGGTTCCTCGAACATTTCATGTTCTCTGCCTCCTAGCCTTTACTTGTGCTATATCCTCTATCTGAAACTGTCTTTGCCAGACCAGCTGTCTTTGCCTCCACGGTCTTTGCCAGGTCAACCCCTTATTTATACTTACTTCTTAGCTCAAACATCACCTTCAGTCATTTATTCTAGACCCTTGGAATATAAGAATGAATAAGATGGGCACAATACTTATCCTCCTGAGGCTTACTTTTCTTAGCCCTCCCCCCAGACTAGGTTGGGCACCTCTGTTTTATGGCTATAGTCTCCGTCTGTTTTTGCTTCACAGAACTTTGATTATCTGTAATTATACATGTTCAGTCTTTTTCACCCCACCAGACCATGGACCTTTAAACATTTTCGTTCATTTATCCTTAAAAGAACTTTGAAAAAACTAGGTAACCTTTCACACATAAATATATTTATGTATAAACACATATGTTTATATTGTGACATCTATAATTTTTCATTGTAAGTTTAAATAGTTGCGAAGGATATAATTTCCAGGATACTATAAAACTTGACATTTTAAAGTGAAACTTTTAATCACTCATTTAAATGTATCCCACATGGGATGCCTGGGTGGCTCAGTTGGTTGAGCGGCTGCCTTCGGCCCAGGTCATGATCCCAGCATCCTGGGATTGAGTCCCACATCGGGCTCCTTGCTCGGCAGGGAGCCTGCTTCTCCCTCTGCCTCTGCCTGCCACTCTGTCTGCCTGTGCTCTCTCTCTCTCTCTCTCTCTCCCTCTCTCTCTGACAAATAAATAAATTAAAAAAAAATAAATGTATCCCACAGAATCTAAATACTGTATTTGATACTTACCCATCATTTGTTGAAACGAATCCCTGAAAAAACTTTTTATAGTTACAAATTTCACAACCTTTCTTTCTCTCCTCGAATTTGTATTTTCATTTCACTTCCCCCACATAATATTACCCTATCTCTGTTTATGCTTGAAAACCTTTTATTGCCCATTCTCTCATACTTCTATGCAATAAAAATGGGTATGCAAATTGAAACTTAATTTTTAAAAAATTTCCAGCTGTGACCAAGATGCTGAATTGTTCTGTGTTGAGTTACCTTTGCGATTGTTATTAGTGTATACGGATTAAAACAAAAAATACCATTTCATTTAGAAAATCTTTTAAGGCAATGGATTTTTTTTCCCCCAACCGATCATGTGCAAGTGGGTGAATATTGCTTTTTTCTAGAATACGACGGTGTTCAATAACAACTGCGTTCTTAGTTTTCATTTCCTGTAACATAAGAGGTAAGAAACCTTGTTTGCATCAACATGTGGACAAGAATGGAAGGAGTTAGAACACAGCCACTCCTCTCAGTTCTTTGAACTTCCTCTGAGTTACATCCAAAACTGCCATCAAAACTCTAAAAAGAATCTGTCTGCTGACAGCTGTTCGATCATTCATTCATTTTGATAAGTGGAAAAAAAAAAATGGATGCCTCGTAGACCTGGGAGGGGGTTTGTTGTGCGGTCAGGAGCCGTCCCCTCTGTCATCTCAGCTGGGATTTCCAAGTGTTCCTTTGTTAGAGCTTTGGGCGCCCAGGATGGTGCCCCATGGTAAGATTCAGATGTGGGGAGGGCTGCATTCCCTCCTTTTACGAAGTGGGAGGGGTGCTTGTTAAGGGCCTGTGGGAAAGTAGAGCCAGTGGGCTGTGAGTTTCAGCAGATTCCCAGGCAGAGCCACTTCGGGAGGGGGTCGTTTATGGAGGTGGAAGACCTGGACATCAATCCCCTTAAAAGTGTGCAAGCCAGGTGCACCTCCACAAGTCACCCTGCACCCCCTGGGGTGCCTGCCCCCCGCTGTGCACCCGAGCACCCTACATGAGTGCAAAGAGCTGTGTCCTTTTTCTCAACTTCAAGGCATCTAGTAAGAACTCAGTATTTTTTTTTACTAAGATCCAGGGGCAAACATGTAAAATTCTTATGTGAAACTTAACTCCAAATTTACTAACCGTTTCAGTTTCCTTTGAAAAGATATAAAAGGGAAAATGTTTTTGTCCCCCAACAGCATTATATACTATGAAATTAATTTTCAAGTTTCAAGAATAAAAATGGGTTTTTTTTTTTTTTTTTACAAGTAAAGTTTTTGACTTAGTAGCTATCTTGCTGACTTAATAATAATGTCACTTTCCCTGATTTGTTTTTCTCTCTTCCCAGTTACATTGCTTTAGGTAACTTTTACTGTTTTTCATGTAACAGGGGTCTGCTTGAGTTTGCTGCTAAAATAATGTTTAGGGTATTTTTGGTACTTTTTATCCTAATGTAATTTTCATAGAGTTAAAAAAAATTAGTGTTACTTGTTTTCTTTTTGCCAACAGTGATTTTGAGCTATCTGGCAGGTACTTATAGGCGCGTTACACCGAGAGGGTAACAGAGCTCTGTGTGTGTGCATCAGGTAAATATGCTGTGTGGCTGTTAAGAGATGTGAACTGCAGATTGGCAGCTTTGCCTTTATGTTACTGTGCAGGTTCTAAATGCTTAGGAGTATCCTGGAGGTTTCTGTTTTTCTGCAGAAAATCTAATACAGATTTTCGATTGCCTCTTAAAACGCTGTACTTCTCCAGGAAACCTTATCTTCGATATCGCATCTGGTTTGCTGCGAAGTCTTAATTTTGAACCAGAATTTCCAGCTGTTGCATCTAGTTTTATAGAGACTGAATTGAGAATAAAAAACTAGGTTACGAATTTAAATACCGGAAGTAAATGTTATCTTTCTTTTTATAAAGCGGGATGGCAATTGTATTTATGTATTTACAATTTGCAGAATTATTGTTCATGATTTGCTCCAGGAAAAACAAGATGAGTAACAGCTGAACGGCTTTGAGTGACTAAGTTACATTTTATTCCTGTGTCAGTGTCCTGTGAACCCCAGCGCACACGGTGTCTGCGCAACGACAGAGAAGATCTTCAGACGTTAGAATCAGCACAGCCTCGGGGTCCGTGCAGCCTGACTCTCCTCACTTTCCAGATGAGGAGACTGAAGTCTCACTTTGCCCTGTGGTGTAGAAAATTATCATTAGGAAATAAATGCTATTCTGTGCTTAAAAAAAAAGAAAAGAAAATTTTCATTAACCTGAGGCAAAAGAAATTGGGTCTAGTGATATTAGGATAATCAGGTTGTGGACTGTTTTAAATCGTGGAAGGGAGGGCACTCTGGGCAGCACTACAGCACTGCTTTGTGCTTGGGCTGGGGTGCCCCAGGAGGCAGAGGCCATCTTCGGTCTGGGATACAGTTTGGCGGTGCATGCTGAGATTTAAAGCTGTTGGTAATTTTTGGTCTTGTGATTCCTCTTTCAAGACTTTACCTTAAAGAATTACTAAAAGATTTAGCAATACTAAATTGCTAAAGATTCAGTATACAAAAATACTCTGGTATGGTTTAGCAAAAAGATGTTCATTACAGCATAATTTATCCCTGTGAAAAATTAGAGGAAAGAATTTAGCCATTCAGCAGTAGAGAAACCATCAAATTACAGTGAATTTTAACAATGAAATGTTATATAGCCATGAAAGTAATTTTTAGAAGAATTTTTAACTACATGGGGAAGTGCTCATTATGGTGTCAATTAAGAGTATAGAATTGTATATATAAGAAGGTTTCAGTTCTATTAAAGGATATGAGCATAAAATGGGTCCTAATGCATCAAAGTGGTAAAAGCTTATTTCCGGATGATGGTGTTATGATGGGTTGATTCTTTTTCTTCTTTATATTTTGCATTTTTCACAAAAAGCGGAAAATAAAGTTACTAAAAAGGAAATTTAAAATATAGTTGAAGAGGCAAGATTTTTTTTTTTTTTTTTTTTTGTAATACCAGGTGATGAAGAACCCACTTTAAAATCCCTTTGAGGATAGGATCATAGATACACGGTCACTGATGCTTGTGCTCAGATAAGTCACACACAGCTGTTCCCCCCCTCTACCCCAGGCATGGGTCCTAATAGTGGGGGACAGTGACACATCTGGACTGTGGGGAGTGGGGTGAAATCCATGAGTAACTGCTGTTTTAATCAGTCATTTTAGTGGGAGAAAATAACAGGCCATTTCCCCCATCGAACTAACATTCCTTTAGTCTTTCATCTAGCAAACATTTTTGAGTGCCCACTAGTTAGTTATTCTGACTTGGAGGTAACGTTCTGCTGCTGGTGATTCTTTGCCTACTGATTGTTTGTTGGAATTTTCATAAATCTGCTTGGCACAGTATTCTGTTTTACAGGTAACTTGACACAGTTCCTGTTCTCACCTGGCTCAGGTTTAATAATTAAATTGGATTAGCTATTAAATAATGGATGTTTGTGTAGAAGCCAATCAGTGTAATAATACCTGTGAACCTCAAAACCCAACTCTAATCAATGCCGGGCTTGGTGGGATCCATGTTGCTGTTGCTTTGCAGGACATGGTCAAGCAACTGTGCACACTGAGTGTTGTTTTTCTAAAAGGTAAGGCTTTTCCAGAGAATGATACAGTTTTCTTTGCTTTCAAAATTCTTTGAAAACAATCTATGAATATTTTGAAGTCTTCAATTCCACTTTATAATTTCAAATTAATAACTTCTTACTACTGTAATTTCATACGTTTTATACTACCCCCTAGGAAAAAAAAGTATTTACTTACTTCAGATATCTTACATTGATTTCAGTTGGTCTCATTCCACATTACAATTACGGCTTTCCATTCCACAAGGTATGGCTTAGAGTTGTGTTTCAAATTTGAAATGGGTTGTGCATTAATAAAGCTACTGTTTTTAATTTAAAAGAAAAGATCTTTTAAGGAGGGTTTGTTAGGCACTGGGGTAAATTTTTGAAATGTTTGTTTTATGTAAACTCAGGATAGCCTGAAATTGTCCCCTGGCTAAGAAGTGGCACCTTTTTTCTTCATTTGGCTGTTCGGCCTCATTGTGTATTTTGTTTTGTATGCTATAATGCAGGAATTCTAGAGCTGGGATATGCTGTCTAGGTGAGCTTTCTGTCTTCTTGCAAAAATAGCCCTAAGCTTTAGGAAACAGATGATGTTTTAACTCATTCTCAGAGGCCCTCAAAGAGAGAGGTTTCAGTCTCCCCAGCTTTTAGAGTCTCTCATCACCCATCTTTTTCTCTTTTTTTCTTTTCATCTACTATGAAACCAAGATCTTTTTCTTAAAATTAAAAATGCTTTGCTACTCGCCTAGTATTTTTGAATACTAATTTATACCTCTTTGGATATAAGCTAATTGTTCTTATTATCCTCCCTAAATGTCCTGACTGCCTGTGTTTTATAGCTGATTGTTTTGTCCTAACAATGGTGTTATTTACCATGAATTAACATCACAGAACTATATTCCTTGGCGAGATTATGAAGTCTTTGATTTTGGATTGGACCAGTGACACAAATGGCCCAAACACATGTACTTACTTCTGTTTAGCAAGTCAGTAAATATTGAGAGGACTGGGACTATGCCAGTCATTGTGCTGAGGATGGAAGATGCCAAAACGGGTGAGAGGAGGTGTTTCAAAGCACAACGAGTCTAGGAGGGCAACCTTGCTGATCGATCGGCGGTAGTGTCATCATTGCATGGGGTTTATTATCATTATTGGGCTTGTTATCCACTCTTACTTTGCAAACAAGTAGAAAAGTCACTTTGAATCTGCTTGCTTCTTCTATTTTCTGCAAGTGGTTCCCTCCACTTTTTATTCTTCAAAAAAAAAACTTACAGAGAAGACATATGTAAATGAGTTGTAAGTTTACGGTGACAAAGTGTGCACTGGGTTCTGTGGAACGAGAGTTAAGTTAGATTTTCCTTGTTAATATTGTTATTAAAGTCTTAGGTGACTTCTTTAGTAAGTAGAAAGTCCCACAGCATCTGTCCATGTCCAGTAATTAGTAATCATACCTCTCTTTGACTCCTATCCTATACCTTCACATGGAAACACCTAGAAATATGCTCTCTGGCTATGATGGTATATTTTCTCCCCATATTCTTGTGTCTAGAAGATAAAGTTAATCTTCGTTTAACTCAGCAGGATCCATATAGATTTCCTTCTAGGCACAGTAGATTTATCTCAGGATGGTATGACAAGATGGTTCTGGTGACCAGTGGACACATCTTCTTGGCAGATTTTATAAGTTATAGCATGATAGGCAGTCCTTAAAAGCGATGATTCTGGAGTCAGATTAACTGGGTTTTAATCCAGCTATGCTGCCTGTTATCTGAGTGCCTTTGGGCACAGCATTTAACTCCGTGCCTTAGTTTCCTCATGTGTAAAATGGGAATAAGAATACTATTTACGTCATAACGTTGTTTATGAGAGTTCAGTGAGTTCATACTTGTAGGACAGTGCCACACCGCCTGGTGCCGAGTGTTCTCTGAGGCAGTGAGTGAGGGAATAGATGTTCAGTTGTCTGTCCATGCTGTTGGTATTCCTCACAGAATAGTAAAGTACCAGTTCCGGCTCTGGGGCCCGATGAGTCAATGCTGAGTAAGTTGAATGGTGACTTTTTTCCTAGTTTTTTTCTGGTTTTCCTTAGTGCCTCCCCTCCGCCTCCCACCCCGTTTTGCTTCATTGACGGTGCATTGTTAACATCTTAGAAACTGGAAGTCTGTGCTGTTTGCTGGCATTTTGTCCCATAATCCTGGCAATTCCGCCTGAGCCTCAGAGCTAAATTGGAGGTCACACTATCCTAAACCCGCACCGAAGAGGCCTTCTTGTGTGGATACTGGGGAGGTGGGGGGAGTATGATGTCTTCACATCTCCCCGGCTCTGTGGAGCCTGAGAGGGAGTCTGGGCCATTGCCTGTGATCATGCATTCCTACAGCCCGTCTGGGTCATCGTGGATCTGAGGTGGCAGGCCCAACCAGAGTCCTCAGAAACTGCTGCTGACATGCTGGGTTTATGGAATTCAGTTCTGTGTAAAACATGAAGAAACCGGTCCTTACGTTGGCCAGGCTCCCTGCGAAGAGACTGGGTAGCTTACCTTGGTGTAGGGGAGCCTTCTCCCTCCCTCCTGCAGAGGGCACGGAGGTCAGCACTCCGCATACCCTTCCTTCACCCAGCGCTTGGAGCATCTGTTCTCTGCGCTCCCGGAGTGCTTAAGGCTTCTAGAATTGGAATCTGCACCCAACACCATGGTTTAATGTGGCTGGTGGTCGGGTCTTTTCAATTGCAAACCCATGGTACAACAGTTATGTAGCATGGAGAGCGTTAGACGTAAAATGTCAGCATTTCTGCCCACTGTCATGGAGGTCAGCCTTCGTGGCGAATGATGCTCCATGCTGCGGACTTTCAAATAGCATACTTATCCCAGGCCCAGCTCCTCCCCGCACAGGGCTTGGGCTAGCCCCGCAGCAGGTGCAGGAGGGTGGACGCAGCATGGGAGCCAGGCAAGCCTGCAGAGGGACAGCAGTGAGGAGTTGGACGACCAGCAAGGCTGCGTTTAGGAGCCACTCAAGCTGCAGAATATGCAGGACTTGCCACCAGATTGGCTGGAGCAGTTCAGGGGAGGCAGGATCTGCGGCAGGCCCTCCTCACCAAGCCCCTCACTGACACAGAACAGTGGCCCCAGGATCTCCCTGGGTTGTGTTCTGAGATGGGGGGAAAGAGGGCCGGGAGATGCCCCAGCGGGTACTGGGTGCTGGGTGCTGCTTCCCCGCTGCCCAGGAATCTGCTTTCCCCCGACCTCCCTGCCAGGGCTGCTATTCAAGAGATTGGTATGTGTTCCTGCAGCCGTGGCCTGGGGCAGGCCCTCTGACTCTCCATTTCTTCATTTTGGGAATGTAAATAGTAAGTGGGGGAAAAAGGAGAAATCTTATTGTGTTTTTTTTTTTTTATAAATTTTTGAAGATTTTATGTATTTATTCGACAGACAGAGATCACAAGTAGGCAGAGAGGCAGGCAGGGAGAGAGGAGGAAGCAGGCTCCCCGCTGAGCAGAGAGCCTGATGTGGGGCTCGAGCCCAGGACCCTGGGATCACGACCTGAGCCGAAGGCAGAGGCTTAACCCACTGAGCCACCCAGGCACCCCGAGAAATCTTGTTTTTGAAAGTATAAATGATAAAGAGATCTTGACGAAGGTGCACTTATTTAAAGAACCATAATTCAACTTCAGGATTTTTAAAAATCACATATTGATTATCACTGACATTCTCCTTCACCATCCCAGTGTTTGAGATGTTTTAGAGCCCATAGGGTGCCTGTTGACAGCACCACTGCGCTCTGTCATTTTTTTTTTTTTTAAGATTTATTTGTTAGGGACGCCTGGGTGGCTCAGTTGGTTAAGCGGCTGCCTTCGGCTCAGGTCATGATCCCAGCATCCTGGGATCGAGTCCCACATCGGGCTCCTTGCTTGGCAGGGAGCCTGCTTCTCCCTCTGCCTCTGCCTCTGCCTGCCACTCTGTCTGCCTGTGCTCCCTCTCTCCCTCTCTCTCTGACAAATGAATAAATTAAAAAAAAAAAAAAGATTTATTTGTTAGCACACACATGCATGAGCAGAGGGAGAGAGAACCTCAAGCAGACTCCCCATTGAGCAAGGAACCTGACGCAGGGGTTCCTCAGTCTCAGGACTCAAGACCATGACCTGAGCCAAAATCAAGAGTTGGACGCCCGGGGCACCTGGGTGGCTCAGGAGGTTAAAGCCTCTGCCTTCGGCTCAAGTCATGATCCCAGGGTCCTGGGATCGAGCCCCACATCGGGCTCTCTGCTCCGCGGGGAGCCTGCTTTCTCCTCTCTCTCTGACTGCCTCTCTGTCTACTTGTGATCTCTGTCAAATAAATAAATTAAAAAATATATTAAAAAAAAAAAGAGTTGGACGCCCAACCGATGGAGCCACCCAGGCGCCCCTGTGCTCTGTCATTTTATTTTGAATTCTTATATCCATTTTAACTTGTTCTTTCTTACTGCCAGGGTACTGTGAGAACTTCCTTTTTAAAAAAAAATCTTACTGGTTACAGTTTACTCAATAGATTATTTTCTCTAAAAATCAATTTTATTATTATTTTGTTCCTATTTGTAAATTCAGACAGAGGGGTAAGGGCCCTGGTGCTGAAGCGGGACTGGCATAAGGTTACCATTTCCTTCTTGCATCTAAGTATACAATTTAAATATGAAAAGAAGAATGAAAGAAAGTAGAAAAGCTGTCATCTTCTGTCATCTCTGTGTAAGAGAACATTTAACACTGTTGACTTACAGAAAGTCCTTTACTGGGCATCCAAGGTTTTTGGATGTTTGCATGGTATTTGTTATATGCCGGACATTTTTCTGAGCCCTTTGCAGAAAATAACCCATTTCATCCTCACTTACCTTAGGAGGTATATGCTATTATTTTTCCCCATTTTACAAATGGAGAAACTGAGGCAAAGATCGCTTAAGTAATTGGGGAACAGCCACAGAGCTAGTGACTGATTCCTGAGTCCTCTTTACTGTGTCCCCACCATCAGTGGTTCTCGGCCCTGCTTGTACTTTAGAATCATCTGGACAGCTTGTGGAGAGGGCCATGAGGGATGTAAATTTTACCCAGCCCTGTGTGAGGCCAGTGAAGTCTTCCCTCTTCTTCCTGCTTCCAAGGTCCAAGGTCTCTGTTTTTCCAGCCCACCATACCCCTTCTTCCCCTTGATTTCATGGCAGATGTAGGACTTTCAGTGGCCTGCTGCAGTCCAGGGCATACCCCTTTATGGTTTAGTCCCAGAAGGTGGGGCCCGTGGGGAGAAGGACGTGCTTCCCACCTGTGTGCGCCCTGCCTGGCACAGTGTCTTATGCGTACAAAGCACTGGATCACAGTTTCTCGTTGGGAGTTTCAGCACACCGTTATTTTGTGGCAGGAAAGAGCCCGTGATGTACAGAAAGAGCAGGAATAGTTAATTGAACAGATCTGATTTTACATCTCTAGCTTATCTCAGTTTTCTTGTTGATAAAGTGGGAAAGTTGATAATAGAGGATTGTTGTGAAGATTAAATATGTGAAAATATGCAATGTGTTCTGCCCTGCAGTAGGTTACCAGAAATAAATGCCAGGGGGGCCTGGGTGGCTCATTTGGTTAAGCCTGCTCTTGATTTCGGCTCAGGTCATGATTTTGGGGTTGTGGGATCAAGCTCTGCATCGGGCTCTGTGCTCAGTGTGAAGCTTGCTTGAGATTCCCCCCCGTCCCCCCCCCCCGCCAAGATATTAAATAAGTGCTAAATTCTTTCCCTTGTAAATTAAATTCTAGTTACCCATAAAACTGGGATGTGAAAACTTGCTTGAAGACACACTATTCAGTTTTTAGTCAAATACGAAAAGTCATGGAATCTCTGGGGCTCAGATAGGCCTTGGGGATCAAGGACCTCGTCCTTTTCCAAGCAAGGAGACCAAAGCATGCAGAAGTGACTTGACCAGGGGCATGGAGTATGCCCAGATGCTTTCTCTGCACGAACACTCCTGTGCCCCCTGTACAAACAGGTGGTTAACATGGACTTTCTTACTGCCAGGATTATCGCTCCTTTTTGCCTCATAACGTCTGCATTATCACCTCCATCGGCTCTTGTGTGTGTTCTGTAATCTTCCTAGGCCCGCATTGCAGGCCTAGAATGTCTGAGCCTGAGGCAGGGTTTTGGCTGTTAGGTAAAGTCCTAAAGGAAGCCGCTGTGGCACTCGGGGTTAAAGAGGTAGGAGAAAGAGCATGTATTTACCTTGTTGATTTTTCTTACATGAGCGGGAGAAGAGCCAAGAGCATACCAACAAAACAGTGGTTCAGTCCATGAACCTCTTTTCAGTTCTTGTGCTTTCTGTGAAAATGGGGTTCTTGTTTCTTTCCTAAGTTCTCACATGTGTAAGGTTAAAAGCAGAGGAAGGTTTTACAACTCTGCTTCAAGGAGACATTGATATTTCACTTTTACCAAACATCATGCTGTTAAACTTCAAAATGGCATTATGCTTTAAGATTATTTTAAAACTAAACAGCTTTTTCTACTGATACTTCAGAATAGAGATTTAGATTTTGTCCTTGTTGGTGACTATAATTTGAATTAAAAGTGAAACCAGTTCATGGACATGTACTACGTGGTGTCTGATTTGGGGCCTAGTTGCTAGGCGGGTATGCTGCGTGCAATAGAGATATGTGTCATTTTCTAATATCACAATCAAAATTCCTGGCCCCTGTGCCCATCCATCCCTGTGCCCCATCTCCCCTCCCCATGTCATCACCCCCTCCTCCCTGTAAAAGAGTGTTTAGAATCATCAAGCTGAACACATTCTGGTGTCCAGTACAGTGGAAACTACCGAGTCATATCATTTATAATTCCTAATCACTTTCTATCCCATTTTGCAACTTACTACCTATACAAGACATCTTGATTCTCTTAAATGCTTGGGGAATTTTTCCTTTGGAGGACTGTGAAATTAGCTATGGATGGCATGGGGAGTAAACGCCAGTGTCTTTTCCAAAAAGTTGGGTTGCTTAGAGAAAATGATTGATGTTTTGCATTTGTAGCAGTGCCTGAACTCACATGGAGAGACACCTATTCCAGATCTCTTCAGATTCTGATTGTGTGGGGGCAGAAACATTTAAAATTTGCACTTGGTGTTTACAATATCCTGTATGAAACACTTTATGAACATGTAGTATTTGTTTTTTGACATGATCATCGATATCTTTGTTTCCTGATTCTACACTAAGCTCTTAACCATTTTTGTATTTATCTTACTTTTCCAAAACGAAAAGTCGAAACGAGTGGGTTTTAGAAAATATAGTGGAAACAGAATGTGGCTTAACTTTAAAAAAAAAATACTCATTATGCAGCAAAAAACCTGAAGCTGTAAAATTTAAATCTCGTGAAAGTTCACCAGATTTCTTCAGAACCTGCACTGCATAAGCCTTGAAAGCATTGATGTTTTACAAAAGTTTGAGGAGCTCATGTTGACCGTCCCTCCAGGGCACACATTCTCTCAGGCTGCTGGGGAAGAGAGCAGTCTACCCCTGCCCGGAGAACCCGGCTGCCTCCCCAGATGTCCCTGACTGGTTTCTAAATCTGAGCTCAGCTTCGTAGTGAGATGGTGAAAGAATTCAGAACCTGTTTCTGTCTCCGTGCGTGTGAACTCCAGAGAGTGATAGTCATCCCAGGATGAAGTTTGAGTCATATTAAGACACAGTGAATAATAGTTCCAGTTTCCTGATGAAAACAAAGTGAGTTCTGCTGGGCATGGTTCTCCTGTTAAAATTCTTTGTTTGCTCTTTTTATACCCACATTTAGATAATCTACAAAGAGGGTTTGGGTCCTGTGTGTTTCACTTTCTTTTCTTACCAGACGTTTTCAGTGGATATACTCCCTGAGCAAATCCTTTCCAACAAAGTATTTAGCTTTGTATGCACACAAATTCAAGAGCCAATTAAACATGTGTTTGATTAATTTGTCACAAAGAATGCTACCTTGAGTTAAAACAATTCTACTCTGTGGAGAGAGTTCTTTCTGTTCAAAAGAGGGTCCTTATTTCTAAAGAGCAGAGCTCTGATTTTAATTAAATAAGGAGCATTTTATGTATTTTTTTTCTAAAGCTTAAGATTAATTTCTATGGTTACTAGGGATATAAATCTCTAGATTGCTTTAAAACAAAGATTTTTGTTCAGGAGAGAGTTGACAGCTCCCTTTAAGAGAAGCTATTACTTAATTTTACTTTCCTAAGTTTAAACACATAAAAATATTTGTAATGATACCCCAAAGGCATCATAAAAATGTAAAATAATTGTACTCTAAAATATCTAAAATTACAGGAAATAGACCTCATTTTAAAAAATGAACTGGGATTCCTGGCTGGGGAACTGGGGTGTGACATACTTCAAACCCAGAATCTCTTGTCAGGAGACTTTTTTTTTTTTTTTTTTTTAAGTAGTAAAAAAAAAATCTTTCTGTTGCCAGCCATACAAACTTTAAAATGTGCTCATTCTATTAGGAAATATTTCCTTATAGTTTTATTACCTTTAACATGTATTACTGTTTTACATATATGGATGTCTTAGATCCCCGTAGAGAGACAAATTTCTGTCTCTGGGATTAAATAGCATCACTTGGCTTGTGGATTAACTATATCGCAGTTCACTTTCAGACCATTTTTAATGATTATTTAAAAAGCACATAGCCCAGTTTTCTAAGCAGCTTTGAATAAGGGCAGCATAAATAGTTTCTAGTGTTTTACTTACCTTAAGTATACTCCCTCTCTTAGTAGATCGTGTTAACTGATAAGTTGCTCCCAGACTACAGGTATGTCATATTTAAACCAATGTAGTTTAAAATCTATAGTAGAGGTGCCTATAGTGGAAAAACCCCAACTTTTTAAGTAAATGAGTCAATACTTACCCTCTTTCCTCCTTTAGTATTGTAATATCAGATTTTTTGCTATTTTCATTTACTAAAATTGTAATTGGGTCTTGCATAGTAAAATGTCTTCTGCTTATTAGGTAAAGTAAAATTAGATTTACAAAATATTCAGACTGAAGTTTTGAAAGAAATGGCATTTCGTATGTAATATGAATGCTGTTGAGACTAGATATGCTTATAGTTTAAAACATTCCTGATTCAGGAATGCTTTGCATTAAATGAGTTTATATTTTGAGAGCAAAACGGGAGAGAAAGAAAACGTTCCCTCTTTTTTTTAAGCGACGAGAAAATTATGTTGAGTGCAGATATTGAAAGTGCTATAAGTTGAGTTGAGCAACAGAAAGTAAACACTAATTATTACACATGTACATTTGAACCAGTTTACTTTTATCTTTCAAGCGAAACATTTCCCACAGTTTTTGTGGGTTTTTATTTAAGTTGGGAAAACTTTGGAAGTTTGTGTGAAAGTATAAATTAAGTTTGCGAAAGTCACGAAGGAGTCTGATAATAAACACGCGGGAAGTGAATTGAGGAAACTGTGACAGTCAGATGTGACATTTAATAATGTTTTCTCCCCAGACGCAATTGCCAAGAGAGGGATGTTGGTTTCCGTGGTTCTGAAACACACACTTTGACTGTAATTGAAAATAAGGGTTAAATAGGAATTCTTCAGTATGGATGAAGTTTTGCATTGTTTTTAAGAGCCTTAGTGATTGTTCTAGGAATACCTGAAGTGCCCCCTTTCAACGATAGGCATAGAAATTACAGATGTATTTATAGACTCCAGCTAAAAAACAAAATACACACTTAGTTGCCAGGAAAATTTAAACAGTTTTGTTTTTGTTTTTGTTTTACAAAATAAGCATTAAATTTTAGTATATATGGAAATTCTTAATTTTGTAAGGAGGGAAAATTTTTTAGTTTGTTTAATTTTGAAATAGACCACAGTCATAGAGTCTGAATAAAAATAAAATTTAAAAACTGTTGTCTCACCATTAGGACATTGACTTCACAACTGCAAATCGGCATTTTATTTTTAGTCGCTTACTCCCCAATTCTTGGGGAGATGTGTCTTTTTATTTATTTATTTATTTTAATTTTCGACTCTAATGAGACTCTAAATGTAGAAAGAGAACACTTTACCTGTCATTAGGTTTGGCACTTTTGAAATAGTCATCAGATACTGACTAATACATAGTATAGAGTTTTTGAAGGATTTCTTGAACATTGTAAAGTTTGCCTGTCCTTTCTTTGGTGTGTTGCTACATGTGTCTCTTATGAGTGTGTATGTATGTGTTTGGGGGGACAGTTAGTGTTACATTTTGATGACAGTTTTATTGCTTACAAATTGATTATGTGAGTTTAACTAAAATTTGTGTCTGTGATAAAGGAAATTTTTATATATGTGGTGTTTCGGATGCTTTACCTAATGATCTCAAAAATTGTTAAGAGGGATTTAAATAGTATATACCGGTTTTACATTTAAAACTTTCAAACTGTCTAATATAGGGCTTAAATGTTTTTGTGTCCAGGTAAAACAGTAAATCTTAAAAGTAGGATGAAGAGATACAATTTGATTCTCAGAATCAAAGTCAGAAATGTATAGCTCAGGGTCTAACCATTACTTTTCTGGGTATTTTTACACACAGATTTTTCTCTAGCAAATGATTTCTTAGGAGCTAAATTATTTGATGCTACTTTGAGCACTTAAGAATCAATTTTATCAGGCTAGTCCCCATTTTATAAAACTTAGCAGTTAGCAATTTGCTGGCTTTTTTCTAAATCCCAGAAACCAGTCAGTCTTATTTTCATTTTTTTCAAGCAGAGGATGTTGGAATGTTTTGTAACTTATTAATTGAAATAATATTTTCTGCCTTTTTTGTTTGTTTTTCTTTGCTCGTCTACAGAAGTGCTTTAAGTTTCATGCCTTATTTACTCCAAAGAAGACCATAATGAAGCAAAGGAATCTATATTTTTTTGGAAGACAGGGACTGATGAAACAGGTCCCGAGTTTTGCATGGAATATGAACATTTGTATTCCTGATTGAGGCCGGCACACTCTGCATTTTATTCCCATTCACTCAGTTGAAAGATGACTTTGGAGGAAAGGCTGGGTATCTGGTTACCAAACCCTCTTTCTCAGAGCTCCATGATAAAATGCACATTATGTCCTTTGCTTTTGTTTTTACCAAGAGAGAAAAAAATATAGTAAAGCAAAGCACTTATGCTTTTGGGGTTTGAATATCATCAAGCAGTATTTTCTGTTGAATGTAAATTATTGGCCTCTATCAAGTGGTATGGAAGCTGAGTGTAGGTTCTCCCTTTGTACTGTCCGTCATTGATTTCACTCTTCTCTTTGCTGATGTGAAGCAGAAACTGGACAAGGTAACAGTTTTGATGATGAGATTAGAGGTAGCCAGGCTGACTGTCTCCTGGCTTTTAGAGAATCTTATAAGCTCAGGGCCACCCCTTCCCCTTGTTTAGATATTACTTGCTCTTTTGAGTTTCAGATTACAGGAGCAATTGATCTGCATGACCTATCTTAAGAACTTTAACTTTGCAGTGGAAACTTAAACCAAATGTATATCCTCAAGAGACAAATCATCTTAAAACCAGGCTGTTGTCATTTTGATGTAATGTACTGTTGGTGGAGGAACAGTGTGGTGCAGGGCACCACCTGGTGGAGGGGAACGGTACTTGCTGCGATGGGTGGAAGATTCGGAGAACTAATCTATGTTGATGTAACTCTTGCCCTGGGCTTGCAAATAAGGGGTTTCATGTTGTTCCCAGCTCATAATTTCTATGCAGGGCTAGGATCCCAGGAGAATGAGAGTGGGAGCAGGCTGTGATACGTCATTTTTATTTGTGGTTTTCTCATTTCTGTAGGTGTACGTGCTGGTCCTTGTCATCTTCACAAATATTTTTTTCTTATAGTTGATATTATAATTCAAATAAAAAGATCATTTTTTAAAATGTCAATAGGGCAGCATTTCATGTTTTTGAGTGCATATGTTTAACCTGAGTAATAAAAATCTGCCTTTGGGTAGAACCTGTTTGTGGCCACAAACTTTATACCCTTGCTAATCTGTTCACCTTTTCTGGGAAGAGTTGCCGTTGGTTACCAACTGTGCATAGTTGTTGGCTGATTGTTACACAGGAGGGTGTGCCTTTAGTGTATACTAAAACATTTGCAAAAACTGTGACAAGATTCTGTATTTAAAAAAAAAAAAACTAGTTCTAGGTATAGCTGTTCTTTAATGTTTGTTTTAGAATGACACATTCTTAATAAAATGTGTCACCCATTCAGCTGACATTTGTGGAGCTGGGAACCTCACCAGGCTTTGGGAATCCAAAATGAACACTGGACACACACTTTTTAAAAGTCTTGTAATTTTCACACACAAAAAGGAGTGACCATATTCCTGGGATGTGGAATGCACTGCTGTGGAATATAAATGTGTTTTATGTGCTTAGTGTTTTCTGCCAGGGACTGGAAAGACTTAGAAGACATTTAGCACAGGCCTTCCGAGTTGCTGATAAACGAAACTGACCAGTTGGCAGCTTGGTTGCGGGGAGTTTAGAGTCTGGCCTGTGGCCAGTGGTAGAGGGGCTGCCCGGCCGCTCTTCTTTGGTCTGAACGGTTCTTTAGATTGAGTCTTAACGTTGCAGAGCCCAAGTTTGGAGGCGCAGGCTGACGAATTTAAGCGCATAGGCTTTGGCGTGACTTTTGGAGTACGGACCTTGGCTTTTCAGCTTGCTAGAAGTATGTCCTTTGGCAGGTTCCTTGACAGCTCTGTGCCTCAGTTTCCTCAGCTGTTTTTCATCTGTTAAATGCAAGGGCTTAATGCCATGCCCTGACACGTAGTAAACACTAAATGTTTATGATGCTGTGACAATGATCAGTTAGTTCCATCGCCCCTTTTGTACGTGTTGTTGTAAGGCAGATGTGTGGGTGGCTGTCCTGCTTGCCCCCTCCCACCTCTGCAGGCCCCAGGGCCTGTGCCATCTCCAGCCACCCCTTGGCATGACTGCTTAGCATTACCATTCTGACAGACTCTGCAGACAGACGGCCCGCCGCGGTCTCCTCATGCTGAGCTGCTCCTTATGTGCATGGTGTCTGCAGAAAGTTTGGACCCTCCCGTGTTTGAGCCTGTTGTATCATATTTTATCATCAGAGGCTCTTGACCTGAGTTCCTATGAGCCAAGAGCCTCTGCAGCTCAAAACGGTGAGCAGAAAGTCTGTTCGTATCTGTGGGAATATTTATTTTCTGTAGGGAAGCAGGCACATAGTTTTTGCCAGAGGCTCATAGGCCTCTTTGCCGGGTAAAGAGGTAAAGGACTGTAAATATTCATGATTCTTTTGGAAGGGCAGCTCAAGAAATTAAGAACATAAACCCCCCCCCCCAAATGAAGCACAAATTTGAATTTTATACTATTTGTTTTGTAAGATAAGATACATAAATAATTTTAAAGATAGAGTTGAGGTTTCAGTTTGAAGAACTCAGATATAAATGGAGTCTGTTTTCCTCTTAGCCCTCTTGTCAAAGTTCTGAAGGGAACGGGAAGAGCCAGAGATTAGGAGTCCAACTCTAACACTTACTAGTGAGCCTCTCCCATCTGGAAAGGGGGACTAATGATGGCCCGGCCTCAGAGGGTCCCAGTGAGGATTAAGTGGAATCATCTGGCCAAAGCCCTCGTAGCTCTCCTTGGTGTCATAGTAAGTACTACGTGTTTGCTGTTACCATTTTGTTGAACATTTACCCAACAACATTTATAATGTGTACACATTGGATGTGTCTTCTACGTTTTCACCTACGCCTTATGAACAATTTTAGAAATATTTCTAATTTCTTAGGACCAGTCTCTCCAAGGTTCTGTCTATAGCTGAGTTGTTCTGAGTCAGAAAACCTGAATCATTGAGGATCCCAAGGACCTAACTCCTTAGGCTCGTGCTGAGAAGCCGGGAGAGCATCAGAAGGGTCCAGCACCCCTGCTCGCGAGCACACTGGGTTTTCCAAAGGAACAGAACGGATATGGGCTGGCTGTGGGGTGCAGGTGTGCACAGTGGTCCCAGAGACCGCGTTTGCTGACTCGGGAGCGGGCTCTCAGAGCAGAGCACCTGCAGGGAGGGAAGGGGGGAGAAGATGTGGTGGAGCATGTAGGGCTGCAGGAGGGGCAAGCCGGGCACTGGAGGCGCATTCCTCATACATGGGACCAGCAGGAGGTTATCTGTGCACTTTGCGGAAAGGAAATGCCGATGTCAGCGGTGCCTACTGTCCACCGCTCTGTGGGCGCTGAGCGCCGAGGGCGGGATGGGGCTTGGGACTTGCCGGCCCCTGCGCTTGTTCATTTCCCTAGGGCCTCCGCTAGTAAGAATATCTTGCTCACTGCCTGGGATCCTAGCATCTGAGAAGGAGCATCTGTGTACTCTTCATGGCTCCTAAACGCAAACCAGCCGCTTCCTCTGATGCGCAGCTGAAGAAACAGCCATGGATTCCAAGTCTGGGGGAGACGAGCTATTTTGAGCAGATTGTGAAAATGTGTGCTGGAACCCAGTGTGGTCTCTTCTGTTGTGGGGATGGTATGTGCTTTTCACCTTCTGCACCCACGTTAAGCCGACATCAGGGGCAGTCCACTGTGGAGGTGGTCAGATTACAGCAGGACACATAGCGTGAGGCCAGATTCAGTTCTTTCAGGAGCTGGTCGTACCCAGGGGAGTCGTTCCTCAGCTGCTTTCTGGAAAGGCTTCTCCAGATGCCCCGCTATCGTGGAGCAGAGCCCAGCTCAGGTCGCCTGTGCCACTGCCCTTCGCTCATCGCTCTGTGCCCTTGCCTACCTCTGCTCCTGACCTTGGAACCCGCAAGGACCACCAATTACCGAGGGGCAGGTTCACCGTGGGCTCCCCGGGCCAGAACCCCTGGGCACTCCTGCGATGTCGGCGAGCTGCTGTGGAACCACGGGCCGTGTGTCCAGCCTCCCTCCCAGCCTCAGTTTCCTTCTCTCACCGGGGGTGACCCTGGCACCCACTGCAGGGGTTGGTGTGTGGGTTCAATAGGTTAAGACTGGCGTGGAGTACGCTGCTCAGTCAGCGGTGGTTACTGATGTGACGGCCACTCGTCTCCTGTCACGCTGGATTTGTGCTGCATCCAGGTCTGCAGCTGCTTGTACTGCTGCGACTTGCCACACTCCCCACTGCCACAGCTTTGTGAGAGGTCCCTGCCTTCTCCCTGCAGCAGCCCTTCCCCTCGCTGCGAGTGCTGCGGGCCCGACACCGGGCCACAGCCTGCATGGACACTGCTCACGTCGATGGCTTGTGGTCGCCTTCTGGGTCAGTGTCCCATTTACATGGTCAGAGGTTACAGTTTGAAGAAGTTCAGTGGCTGGCGCAAGGCCGTATCGTGGGTCAGTGACAGAGCTTGGCGGAGCTGGGATCCGGACTCCCATCTGTGTCAGCTGTGCTCGGGCAACCGGGACTGGGAGGAATGCAGCCCTGTGCACACTCCGCACACACACCCTCTACATGTGCCATCGCTACACGCCGTTTCTACACCCAGTCTCCATGCTCAGCAGACAGTCTCTGCACCCGCTCAGCACGCACAGTCTCTCCATGTATGCTGTACACAGTCTGTGCATACATAGTCTGCACACACAGTCTGTGCACACGTGCTGCATATACAGTCTCTGCACGTGCTCTACACACTGTCTCTGGCCCAGATGGGGCTTGGATGGGATCTGAAAAGCAGTGTGAAGCTATGTAAGACCCTTGGGTTGGAACTTCCTGTTCTCCTCACTCTCCTCCCTCCCTCTCTTTTTCTTTATTACCTCCCATCTTACTGTGCCTGGCCCATTCCAGGTCTGCCATATTTGTCAAGGGAAGAAATAAAGGTTTCCAGGCACACAGAAAAGAAAGTAGTTAGATTATCCAGCCCTAGCTCACGAAGCAGGGGCCGTACCCGCCGCTAGCCTTGTTTGTGTTGGGTTGCTAGGCAGGGAGGTGCGGGGACGGGGGGCTTTCAGAAGGTCATCATCAAAGTCTCCGTGATATTTTTGTGGAGGAAACATTATTTTAAATGAAGATTTGTACTGTGGGGGCACATGTGGCTGGTTGAGCTGCCGGTCCACGGGGAGGGGACTAGAACTCCTTGCTTCTCTTCCAGCCCCATTTTTACCCCATTTGTTTAATTGGTTGTTTTTAGTTAGAGATGTCTTTAATGGCAGAATGATGAGAGTGGCAAATAACAGGAAGTGGGGGAAATAGGACTATAGGGAGGGCATAGATAAGAGCAGCCGTGGAAGAGATGATTATACTTGGTATGAAGTCAGTGCACTCAGTGACATGAAAGTGAGCATGCTCTTGGGTAGTCTTAATAGAAGCCCAGAAGCTAGAACAAGAGGGTGATGTTTCTGCTTTCCTCTGCACTTCTGGCTGACACACAGAATATTGAGTCAGTTCTGGGAACCGCATTTGATTTTTGAGATCCATAAATGGCAACATTCAGAGGAGATTAGTGAAGGCTTGAGGAGGTTGAGAATGTTTAGTTTGGAGAAGAGAGAAAACCGAGGGG
The DNA here is from genome assembly GCA_004024625.1 of Mellivora capensis. Taxonomy (NCBI): domain Eukaryota; kingdom Metazoa; phylum Chordata; class Mammalia; order Carnivora; family Mustelidae; genus Mellivora; species Mellivora capensis. The sequence continues at coordinate 49,039 of PISX010010000.1, read as the reverse complement.
TGGGGGTGGGGGACACAATAGCTGAACCCAACTCAGAGTAGGAAGGAACTTGGCACGGTTCCAAGTGGAATGGGTGACCCGGAAGAGACGGTGGGCTCCTCACCATCAGATGAAGCAGGGAAGCATCATCCAGGCCCTTTCTGGTCTTGAGAATCCAGGAAGGAAGAGGTTTACTTGCTTTATACCCTTTGTGTCACATAGCACGGCACAGAGAAACGCCAGACAGACCAGGAGTGGACAGAGTTTGGAACTGGGAATGTGCTAGCAATGCCAAGTGAACACAGTTTGGGGTGCTAGGGGAGCAGGCATAGAAGTTTAATTAGATTGAGGTGTGATCACGAAGACCAGGAGATGTAGAGAGAAAAGTTTGAGGTCAGAAGCATGAGGACGAAAAGGCTGGGAAGGTTGTAGGTTTCTGCTCTTTTTTGAAGTTGAAGAAACCTAGACCTGTTTTAAAATGAAAGCTGCGATTAGCTCCTGCGTCGCTACGTGCTATCGAGTGCTCTTTCTGGTTTTAAGATTACGTCCTACACTCTTTGATGACCTCATTAACACGAAGAATCTAAGATTTTTTTTTAGTTTCTAAATTTCTCAAAAGGATAGAAGCTTAATGTTAGAAGAAATACTTTTTCAGGTTGCTAATACGAGATAATAGGCCACCAAATTCACCCCAACAAATGTTCGTCATCCTTGTCTCCTAGTTTAACCATCCCAGCTGCCTGCTACTCAAGACTGAAGCCAGAATAGAAGTGTGGAAATAGAAACATCAGTCTCTTTCCTCTTTTGTGCTTACATTTATCATTCCCCTACTGTCTCCATGTGTCTGTCTGTCTCTCTCAGCACATGCTGAATCCTGAAAACTGCTCTCTGGTAAGGTTGATACTGGTTCTCAAGAGAAATCCCGAATAGGTTATTCAGCTACTGATAGCAATTTTCTGTAGGTCATGGTCAAGTGTGTCTTTTTTCTAATAAGGTTTCCAAATTGATAGAATAGAGCATTTTCTATATTGAACTAATAACATTTATGTATTTATGCACGTATGTTTTCATATACGAATACAATGTCATAACATATATACATCAAACTAACATTTATAACATTTAAGTAACAGACACAGAGTGCCTCAAGGAAGGCTTCACACAGAGAAAGTGGGAGCGAACCCACAATGCCGTGAGTTAATACCTCCTTGGGCCCAGCATGTTTGAGTAGAAGATTGGCTGATGAGAAAGAAGACATTGCAGGTGGAGAGAACAGTGGGGGCCAACATGCGGAAGCAGTGAAGAGGAGGCTTCATGAGGGAAAGGCTCTGTGGGTCTGGAACGTGGGGTGGGTGCGGGAAGGGCCCGAGCGTGGACGGTGGTTCAGTTCCAATGGACAGGCCTGGCTGACCAGTTTAGTCTGTGGGGTAGAAAAGAGGGGAGAATCTGAAATGACCTTTCTAGCTTGAGACATCACGAGAGAAGCTCTTTCTCTTGGGGGTGGGGGGAGGGGTGGGACCAGGAACAAGAAGGACTGAGTAAGCCAGGAGGGAGGATTGTCCATGGTTGGATTATTGGTGCCTGGGGACACGTTGCTCTGGAGGCACCAGCGGTGGGGGTTGGATGCCCAGAACACGGGAGCGGGGCAGAGGCAGGTGGACGTGTTCTGTGGAAGGTGAATAAAGCTGTGGATGAGAGGGAGGGAGTCTCCGCACACACAGCCATGTGTGCATGCTGAACCTAAGTATGTCTCACGGGTTAGTAAAGGCAGAGGCGGTGGTGAATGAAGGTAAAGAAAGTTTGCCAGAGGTTTAAGAGGAGAACCTGTCGAGAGTGGGGTCCAGGAAGCAGAGGGAGGATGGAGCTTCAGGAGGGGGAGGTTGGGGAGAGGGCATTAGGAGTTTGTGAAGGCAGGCAGGGAGTGGCCAGAACTCCCTCCATGACTGTGGCCCCTCCAGGGCCCCCTGGTCATTGAATGGTGGCGGCATCCTGCAATAGAAATCTGGAGGGGCCCTGCCCATGTGCTCTTGCTTCCTAAACAGCTGCTGAAAGAAAGGAAGCAAGAAAGGAATGAGTTCATGTAGGCAGTCCCTTAACAGACCAGCTGCTGTGACCCAGAGCGCCAGTGGGTGTCTGTGCCCTTGCCAGGCTCTTTTGTGGGTGACTAGTCAGTGGGGAGCTTCTCTCACTTGGGGACCGGGCACAGACAGCCCCCGCCGTGACGGCTGCAGGGTCGCTGTGCTCCACAGGCGCCTTGGTTCTGAACTTGCAGCTATAATTGGTGTTGATGTATTTTCAGTTAGGACTGAAGGGAGTGGATTCAGAATTTAGTGGGCCTCCCAATGAAACTTGGGAACACAATCCTTGTGAAAAATCATTTTAGCTTATCAGTAGTTGGCAAACATTTATATGGCAGTGGTGGTTCTGGCTGTTCCTTTGGCTGCATACTAAACTGAACAGCAAGCTGTGTCCACTGATTGAATGAAAAAAAAAATGATTTTGTGTTACAAGGAACTTTTTTACAATATGCCAGAGGGACCTACTGGAGTCTCTTTAATCTTGAACAATGGTTGTTTCTTGCAGAGGCAAATTATGCAAATCGGTACTTAGTGTTTCATAATCAATCAGGGCTTTGTTGGAAGGGCTGTGAGTGCCAGCAGACAGAATTCCTATCGTGGGGGGGTGGGGGGCTTACAAGTCAAACCACTGCTGTGACCAGCAAAGGACACTTGTGACTGCTTTGAACTCGCCCCACAGTTAAAAGGCAGTCATCCTTTGAGAAGAATCCCACCGTTTTGTACCAGGGTTTTTGTTTTACAGTTTATCTTGCTTTGGGTAATTTACAAAGCTCCCAGCCAGGAGCAGCTCGCAGGACTGGTCCACGGGGGACACACGTAAACAGAGCTGGGCCTGCTGCCTGGGACGGCAGATGGCAGCCATGCGCCTGCGGCTCCCTTTGTGTCCGCCCTGCCTCGAGTGCAGGGTTTTCAAGTTGTCTTGGACTCCTCCAAGTGCACGTGTATGTTTTCAAACAATGTCATTTCAGCTTTGGCCTGCGCAGAATAATTAACCTTTAATAATCCTTTGATTCTAGATCAAACAACAAAGAATCCGAGAAATCGTAAAAGCCCTTGGGAGAAAACGGTGATGTGTTCTCGGGTTCCTGCTGTTGCCCCAGCTGCAGTCCTCGTGTCGCCATCTAGTGGATAACGTCCTTTATGAGCCGCTGGACTGTGCGGGTTTTACCCAGCTCTCAGGTTGTGAAAGGGGTAGAGAATCCGTGTGGTTGAGAACACTGACTCATTGAGGAAGGGCTTTGGGCCGGTGTGTGCCTGAGCGGCTTATATCAGACAGACACGAAAACATTCCACAAGATGCTAACCAGCATCTCTGAAAGGGGTTGGCTTGCAGGAGGGGGCCTCAGCCTGGCCTGTAAATGGCAGAGAAGACTTCTAAGTGGTGTCTCCCTTGAGCAGAGGAGTTGAGGCAGAAGACTGGGATGGGGGGAAATGTCCGCAGAGAGAGCGACCCCCAGGCCTCAGGCTTAGGCTAGGTCTGATTTGTCGCTAATGGGGAGTCAGTGTACACTTTTAGTCCGGAAGTATGTGGGAAGATTTGCTTTTTTGTTTAAAAACACTTTTTGTCTGATTACAAAGACTATACATACTAATTGTAGAAAATGTTAAAGTACAAAAAGATATTAAGAAAGCAAAATGTCTGAGTCTCACCAGCCAGACAAGCATCAGTTATTTTGATGGGCAATCTTTTAGGTTCCTTTTTGTGTGTATAACTTTAGGTGCCATTTCACATCTTTTCTGTAAATGGTTCACGCAGTGTGTATTTCAGACAAGCCTGGTTCCCATCCCCACCCCCCAGCAACAGCTTCTGGGCAAACCCACTGTGTTGGCAGCTCAGACTCACCCAGGGTACCTCGCACAATCTTACAAGTGTGCAGGCTGGGAAGTTTTTGGTTTTGTTTGGTCCCTCCTAGTAAAACCGTTTTGTGTAAGGACAGGTGATATGAGAATCTTTTTTTTTTTCCCCCTGTCAAATGCATCTGATTTAGAAACCACTTTGCTTTTAGGATAGATGGGTTATGGAGAATTTCAGTGTCTTGATTTGGGGAATGAGTCTTTAAATTTATATAGCTACTTAAAAGTGAACTCACTTGATGTTCAGAAAACAAAAGGAGTGCAGAGTCAGATGAACACCTGTAGTTCTAGAATGCAGTTGGAATCACTTGTTGGGTGAAGTATCAGCTTCCCAAAAAAGCCAGATCCTGGCTGACCCTGGAGTGTGCCTGTTAGCTTGGTGCTCTCCTATAGCTAGAGCCCGTGCCTTTAATCCAAACAGCTCTGCTCAGTGTTGGGCATTTTTGATCTCAGAATGATCCATCTATACTTGCAGTAAAAGCAAGTCTTGCAGACCTGCCTTGCTCAGCTGGGACAGCAGAGCCATCTTCGTGGGCAGACTCACAGAGACTAGAAACACACAGGCTCCTTGTGTGGGAGTCACAGTCTTTTTCTTCTGAACCATTTTCACGGAATTATACCTCCATGTCTTCTCATCTGTGAACTGGGATTATAATAGAACCTACCCCGCAGGGTCGTGAGGAGTCCATGAGATCATGGGTGCGGAGCATTCACATTGGGGCCTGCCGCATAGTATGCACTCAGTAAAAGCTGGCAGGTAGCTCATTGTACTACTGTTTTTTAAAAAATAATGTTTACTCCCTTTCTTTGTAGTGAAGCCCAGGGAGATTAAGCAACTTGCTCAAAATTTCAGTTGGCAAAGGTTAAGAGTTTAGGGGAGCTTGTAAAAGCACCCCTTTCTTCTCAGCCCAATTTTGGAACCACCTGAAAGAGAAATATAGGCGTCAGAACATGAAAAAGCCACATGGGGAACCCAGCTTTAGATTTGTAGCCAAATGCGGGGAGAGCTTGGGTCAGAATATGCCCTCTCTGCTGGCTGGCTGTTGTGCACAGAGGAGAGGGCAAGATGGAGCCGAGCTTGCTCATTCCTTTCTCCAAATCATAAACCAGTTACATTGCTCTTCCCCTGTCTGAGGCCAGGAATATTGGTCCCGCTGAAGCCCCTGCACGTAAAGCCTAAGGAGTGGGGACTGGGGTCTCCCTCAGTAGTGGGTGGCGAAGCAGAGGTCAGAACCCAAGAATCTCTGCCCTCCCTGGATTTCCTGCCCGTCCCTCTCTTGCCCACCGTGCTCCGCCCCGACTGTGCTCCTCTGCCCATACCCTGCCCGAGCTGTATGGAGGTGGCCGTAGGGGCACTCAGATGTGGGAAGAAAAGCAGTCTGGGAAGTTGTCTTCATTGTTCTTTTAAGCCGTGTTTTGTGGTAGTGATGATCAATACTCAGAACTGATCGGCATTGCACTGCCGGGCTTCCTGACCATCCTATTTCCTTGCTCATGTTTGTGGGCCTTCCCCTCTATGTCTGGGTAGCTTTGCCAACCCCACGCCTACTATGTTGCAAAACCCAGCGCATGGCAGCTGACCTGGAAGGAGAGGACGTGAGCCAGTGGACACATTCCCTTTAGATATGTGAAGATTTCTACTTAGATACCTACCATATAGGCGACTTTTGAAATGAGCACTGTGTGTGGAAGCCTTTCTTGGATCTTTCTGTATCCACTGTAGTTAAAAAAAAATTTTTAAATTCAACATTGTACCCCCATACTCCCACATGAAACGCAGCTTATATTATCGTGAGGAAAACCCCCAAACTTCAGTAAGCTGAGTCTTACTAGTCCGACTAGTCTTTTGGCAGGATAATACAGGACGGGTAACTTCACACTTGAGGCACACACATCTGTGATCAGTCCCAGTTCTGCCTCTCGCTAGCCTTGTAACCTTGCATGAGCTGCAGTTTCCATGTGTCTTAAACGGGAACGGGGGTCACGTCTAAGTCATCCAGTTTTTCCGGGAGAGTAAACGACAGCACACGTGGAGTGAGCAGCTGACGCACGGCCTGACACACCCATGGCAGGTGCTCAGCATGTGGCAGTCGCTGTTGGGTGTCTGCAAGTGTGTAGTGCACTGCCCAATAGGATGGAGGAAGAGAGGGTCAGCGTGATGTCGCTCACTCGGGTTCCTTCCTCCGCCGTCCCCCTTGTGACCTGCGCACAATCTGTGCTTCAGTTTGGAGGTTAAGAACTCATGTCTGATACCAGACTTCACTCCCTGTGTCCCCAAGCACATTATTTATCCTGTCTCTGACTCTGTTTTCTCATCTGTAGAACAGGTGTGATGGTGTTACCTGCGATCACGCCTGGGAGAATTAGGGGAGCAAATGCACATGCAGCTCTGGGACTACCACCGGGCACACGGCACCCTCTCACTGAAGGTTTTGGGTTATTTTTTGCTTTTTCGAAGGGGCATCAAACCTGGTAAATGGAACTTTAAGCAAAGACCGCAAGTACTTAGAGATAAAGTAGGTAGAGATTTCACATGGAATTTAGTTTTTGGTTTAAGTATGGATTATTACTAGTTTGGCGGCAGAAGATCTATACTACAAATGACTAGAAGTGTTAGGGGAAGAAAATGCTAAATGGGAGACTTTTTAAAAATGTTTTTAGGGGCGCCTGGGTGGCTCAGTGGGTTAAAGCCTCTGTCTTCAGCTCAGGTCATGATCCCGGGGTCCTGGGATCGAGCCCTGCATCGGGCTCTCTGCTCAGCAGGGAGCCTGCTTCCCCTCCTCTCTCTGCCTGCCTCTCTGCCTCCTTGTGATCTCTGTCAAATAAATAAATAATAAATCTTTTTTAAAAATGTTTTTATTAAGGGAGATTTCAAATACATACTGAAGTAGACAGAATGCTATAAGGAACCCCCATCTTCAACATGTACTGACTCACGGCCCATCCTGCTTCATCTGATACTCCCCCTCCCCTTTATCGTTTTGAAGCAAATTCTAGGTGGTATATTTGACTTGTAAATTTTTCAGTATACATCTCTAAAAATAATTTTAAAAACAAAAAAAGTAAAAGTAATCATAATGCTTACTGTTATCACACCTGAGCAAAAATTCATTATAATTTCTTAATATCAGTATTAAGTGGGAGGTTTTTTTCTTCTTTAACAGGCAAAATAACAGTACACAGCAGGCATGAAAGTAACTTGACTGAAACTAGAAAACACCAGCATGTCCATTAAGTGACCGCTTTTGAGGGAGCCCGTGCTGGCTCAGTGTGATTAGGGGTTCCAGCCCCAGCTCTGCTGGTAATACCACCTCTCCGGGCTTTGGTTTCTTTCCACCAAGAAAAAGAATCTATTTCAGGGTTGTTGTCCAAGTTAAAACAACCTGCTTAAAGTGACTGGTGCAGTGCAGATATTAAATACATCTTGCATTCCTCTCTTCCTTTTCTCTTTTAGCTTTAGTTGCATTCTTATTTTAGACGACAGTTTGTGTTAGAAGTGAAGGACACGTGTCAGATGATATGGCAGTGTAGTCACACCACGGCTGTGGTCATGAAAACTCTCCTGTGGTGGGCCGACTGTCGGTCAGATGGGAGGCAATCAGCCTTGTGAGAGCAGATCCTCTCCCGTGAAGTGTGTTAGGTTACATGTCTTCAGTAGATCTTACCTTCTGAAAACACGTGCCACTGACTTTCTGGGAGGATTACTCTCACAGGTAGCCGGCATATTCATCTTTCTTACTTTGTTCACCGTTGTTTAGGTGCAGTCTTGTGATACCTCTGATACCTTTTTGATCCAACTGCTCTGTCGGGAGTTATCAGATCTTGAAGCCCTTTCTGTTGGATTTTCAACCTCCACAAACTTTTTTCCCCTTCCTTTCCTCATCCAACGTTTTTCACTCCTGGAGATGAATAGGGCATAGATCCTGACTTCAGGGAACTCAGCTGAAGTCTAGTGGTCACAGATAAATACTTCTAATGTTCTATGGGAAGTGCTGACGGGTATCTATAAAATACTAAGGAAGGCTTCCTGGAACAGGTGACATTTAAGTGGAGGCCTGCAGGATGAACAGGGATTCTTCTGGTGGCATGGAGTTGGAATAAAGAAAGCTGTTCCAGGCAGAGGAAGAGCAGTTACAAAAGCACAGAGCTATGAAGATGGTGTGTCTCTTATCTTCCCGAGGCTGTGATACATCCCACAACATGGCTCAGCCCCCAGAACACTCCCTGTTTTTAGCCCCTGCATTTTGTCACCCACCGGTGCCACAGACTTTTCCAGTGACCTCTTGTTTCCTCCCAGGACCCTCTCCCGGCCCTCCTCCCCATGTCATTCAGTGACACCAAGACTGAGAAATTAATACTAGTTTTAGATATTTACAGGGCAATGACACTTTCATTTTACTCTGATTTCCATGTCAGACTTGACACTGGAATGGCCTTTCTCCTTTTACAAGTAAGAGGCATTCTCTTTGGATACACACATACAGGTGGTTCTTTTAAAACTGGCAGTGTGTGTAGAGGCATTCAGAATTGAAAGCATACAAGTACTCAACCTCTAAAAATTTGAAAACCTAAGGGCCTGTTCAGAATCATATGAAGTATACTATCATTGGCAGTTTATTCTCAAAAATAGGACTAAGCACAACAGCAAACAGATCAGAGCTTGACCAAGAATCTTTACAAAGATGACGGTCATGCTTGTGTGATTAAACTGTCAAATCATTCATGATTCAGATAGCCCTATCACATAATGCTGTTCGGGACTCAAGGGTATCTATTTAGACACATCAAGGACCTATTGACATATTTTTTTCTTACTGATTGTTGTGATTTTTGTGTATGTGTGTGTGTATTTATTTTAGGAACCTAATAGAATTTCAAGGCTGTCAGATACCTACAGAAATCTTTTTTTTTTTTTTTTTTTATTTGACAGACAGAGATCACAAGCAGGCAGAGAGGAGGAAGTAGGCTCCCTGCTGAGCAGAGAGCCCGATGCGGGGCTTGATCCCAGGACCCTGGGATCATGACCTGAGCGGAATGAGGCTTTAGCCCACTGAGCCACCCAGGCGCCCCACCTACAGAAATCTTAATGCTCATTTATTTCTTTCTATTTATGCATTTGAAATATTTTGTTCATTTTACTCCTGTTAAGTATTGAATCATACTGGTGATATTGTTAAGTCAGTAATTACATACTACGTCTTAACTTACCAAGAATTTCATTTTATACGAAACATGCTTCAGTTTGTTTTAATAAATTTATTTTATAGAAATTTGCCATTACGGAACGTAAGAATTTGGGATCACATTTGTTATACTTCAAGTGGGACACCTTCTAGTTTATGTTTTTTTGAGATGCCTATGGGGCCTTCTTGCTGCTGGTGCTCATGGCCGTGCACCGTTGCTTCCTGGTAGAGTGCAGCTAGCTGAAGGTGGGGGTGCTGGGCAGTGAGGGGATGGGCCACAGATCTAGCCTGTGTGGTAGATTCCTTTGAACTTGGTAAAACTTTTTACAGAAAACTTTATCAGCTACAAAGCTGCTTCCTTTGGCTTCGGCGTATTTTAAATCCAGAATTTACCACTGCCAAATGTACAACAGCCGTCCACTTCCCTTGCTTTACTCATGTGTGCTGTTTACCTGGCCCCTTGTAGGTAGGGGCTGGGGAAGGGAATAGAAACCATTGAAAGTTTAAAACAGGAGAGTAACCATCAAATCGTACATGTGGGGCAGTAAACAGCTTGTTTGTACTTCTCTTAAATATTTTCCCCACAGTCTTTTTTTTTTTTTTTTAAAGATTTTATTTATTTATTTGACAGACAGAGATCACAAGTAGGCAAGAGAGGCAGGCAGGGAGAGAGAGGAGGAAGCAGGCTCTCCGCGGAGCAGAGAGCCCAATGTGGGGCTCGATCCCAGGACCCTGGGATCATGACCTGAGCTGAAAGCAGAGGCTTTAACCCACTGAGCCACCCAGGTGCCCCTCCCCACAGTCTTAAAGGTCAGATTTTATAGTGCATTTAAGGGATAGATCGGAGTATAAGGGTGTAAGGAAGGCAGCTGTGTTGTGTAGGAAAACATGCTGAACTTGAACTCAGACCGTCCTGAGTTTCCCATTAAGCCCGGCCACGTGCTATATGTGTCACCTTGGATGAATCACTTGGCCTCTGTGAGGTTCACTCTCCCAAACTGGTTACCATTAGCGGTGCTGTGCATGTCCACAGTGGGGCCATGGGGGAGAGGACGGACCTCACGGGGTCAAGGGTGTCAGGCCGACTCTCAGCCCTTGTTTGTTAACCTGGTAATAAGTGAATGTTAGGGCCATACTTCATTTTTAGTTTGAGTCCTGCCCTTCAAATGCCTGGAGGTACTTTTCTGAACCATATTCATTATTTAATCTCGACTTTGTGGGAAATTTAACTGAACCCTTATTGACGTATCTGCAGCCTAACGCTGAATGTTTCCTTTGTGATAAATACTATCTTTGTATTTAGACACATACTCGTTCCACAGAGACTTAGGGATCGCCCTCTGTGCTGGGTGTTGTGCTTGGAACTGCAGGGAAGCAGTCCAGCCCCTGCTTGCTTGGTTCATAATCCCACAGATGGGGAAGCCAGAGGATGGACCGCGTGTAACTTCAGGCCACGTGGGTGGTATGCAGAAGTGCTTTTAAGTTGAGAGCAAAGTGAAAATTAGCATGAGTTGCCCTTGAGAGAAAAACTTTCATAGAAAAGATGAAAGTTCAGCGGACCCTTCAAGGCTGGGGTTATGTATGTTTGGAATGAGTACAAAGGGCATTAGGAGGAAGCTAGCGTGAGCAGTGGTCAAAGGACAGAGCAGGCTACTGACTTAGTTAATCATTCTTTCCTTCTGGAAACACTTTGGTCTTTATCATCCATGGTTGTAGGTTTCTTCCTACCTTTTTAATTTTATTTTACTTACTTTTTAATCCCTAACTCTACATACTGACATGTGGCAGGTGCTTTAGAGTAGGGTTTTATGATAGTAGATGCCAGCCATCACAAATAGAGTCCTTTGTACCTTTGTGTCCTTTTGGTTCAGCTGGGGAGGTTTGCTGTGTCGGGAGCCGTCGTTGCCCCTGAAGCTTTTAACTCTGCTGCTCTGTGGGGCCCTGTCTATAAACTTGCTATCTCCAGCCTTAGCATCCATCTCCAGGATATTCAGAAGAAGGAGTATTAGTTTATAAAATTTTAGATATAAGACATACCAGGAAGGGAATTGGCCTTTATTGAGCACATGCTGTGTAGTTACTAGATATGCATTACCTCATTTAACCTCGAAGCTCCTTTGAGATTATCTCTTCTAACATCTTAGATCATATCACAACACTTAGAGGAAGAAGGAACTGTCAATGGGAGACTAAGGCCCAGGAATGTGGGTGACTTTGGGCAAGTTAACCAACAAGTTAGTGATGACAGGTGATCCTTGAACAACATGGGTTTGAAGTGGGCCCACTTCTATGTGGATTTTACTTTGATAAATACAGTACAATCCTATAAATGGATTTTCTCTTCCTTATGATTTTCTTAGTAACATTTTTTCCTCTAACTTGCTTTCTGGTGAGGATACAGTTTATAATAGATACAACATACAAAGTATGTGTTAACCAACTGCTTATGTTATTGGTAAGTCGTCTGGTCAACAGGCTACTAATAGTTAAGTTTTGGGGGAGTCAAAAGTTATATAAGGATTTTCGACTGGGAGGGTGTCGCCACCCTTCACCCCCGCATTGTTCAAGGCTCAACTACATGTGAGAATCCAAAACCGAAGTGTTCAGTTTGTAGCTTCAGAATTTGTCTACAACCTCTATTCCATCGTCTATTAATTTAAAATTTATTGCAGACAAGTGTGACATATCTCTCTATATAAACGCTTCACGTTCTTTTGATTCTAGATTTCACACATTGGCAAACTGAGAGATTTTCTTCTGGAACACAGGAAAGATTATATTAATGCTTATAGGTAAGTGCATATTTTTTTACCGTGGCTTTGGTGGCTGAATTCTTTCCCATACCCGTATTCCCTTTGAGCTTCTGTCCTTACTTTTTACTTACTAACTCAGAGTTGACTTGGGGAGGATCAGTTTGGCGGTGGCATCTCTAAGCAGGTGGGAGCTCCCGTATCCAGGGAAGGCTCTGCTAGCCCGCATGCCCTTGGGGGTCACGACATCCCCACAGTGTGACCTTCTGTGCTGATGCTCCCACGTTTGTCTCTCTTTATGTACCATAGACATTGTGAAACACACAGACACGAATGAGACAGTTTCTCAGTACGTGCTTATCGAGCAATCAACAGAGCGATGCAAGTCATGTAAACACGCATGACAAGAACCCTTGCATCTAGGGAGGGTTTGGTTAGGTTGCTTTTTCAAAAGAGGAAAGCATTTTGATCAAGACTTCCAAAGTGGTTCTGGAATAGACCCCAGCTTTCAGCAGATGCAGGAGCATTACAGGGCAGCCGGCTTGTCCCATGCTTGCCTGAGCTCCACTGGTACCTGGTGATGGTGTGGCCTACCGTGGGGCTGCACTCCAAGTGTCCCATGTGAATTAATGGGCAGGTTGGGTGGGACATGTGAAATGTCATCAATGGCAGCTTTATGCTTCTGAGTGTATTTCGTTGTATAATTTTGGAACGTAGTAAATCACTCTTAGTGCCTAGTACCAAGAAGACCTTATTTAAGTTCTCGGTTAAAATACTAGCTCAACACTAGGTGGCAGTGTAAACTTTATTTCCAGAGGTGTACATGGATATCGAGTTTATAGTCCATAAAAATGGAAGCTGTAGTCATTTTGGAAAGCTTAACAAAACTGGCCTAAACCTCTTGGTCCAGCTCCTTTCTGGAGTGCCTGTTTAGCTTATGTAAGTGTTTGTAGAGGCCTTTCACGGAAAGCCACTGTTCATTTCCCTTTGCCTTGAATAGGCATCCAACAAGGCGAATGTTTTAAATGTTGGTGTCCTTCAGGCCACCCCATTCCCTTATTGGCCTTGTGAACCTGAGAGAGTCAGTCTGTAAAACCCAACATCTCTAAACCAGTAGTTTTAAACTTGTGATTACAATGGTGATACTAGGCATTTATTCCTCCTCAGCTCCCACACACTGTGTGTCCGGGTTCACAGATCACTCCAAGTCCTCTCCCCAATGTCACTTGGGACAGCTGGCCGCTGGCCCAGGGTTTCCTCTTTCCCAGCTACTGGCAGCGGATGCTCAGACTGATGCCCGGGATCTCCGGGCCTGGTCCTGCTCTGCCACTTACTGGTCATGTATCTTGAGCGTCAGATAGAACTCTAGCTCCCAAGGCTTTCTTGGTCTTGACGAATGCATCACCTCATTATAGAAACTCAGCCTTTCACTGCTTCTCCCAGTGGCAGCAGTTCATTGCCAGCTCATGCATTCTGCATCCACTCCTGCCACTGTTATGGTCCCTTTGACAGAGCAGGGACCTGGGGCCTGGGGCGGTGGGTCATTCACACCTAAGTTCAGCCCCATTCCTGCCAGGTCATGCGAGTGCCGAGAGCTCACTTCCCATCTTGTGCTTGTTCTCTTTTTTCCTTGTGGATGGCACTCTCTGAGGATTAGATGTGCTTTGTGTGAGCTCCTGACACACAGAAGTTCCTTGGTGAAGGGTAACCGGACTGGAACCCCATGTGACCTAGGATGAAGTTAGAGGGGTGGGCGGTTAGAAAAGAACACACCTCTCCTTTCTGCCAGAGATTGGGGGGAGGAATGGAGGAAGGTGGGTGGGTGGGATGCAGGGTCAGGTCAACACGATGGAGGTGACGAGTGATCAGCTTGATCACTGGTAAAATACAAGGTGGCAGGCAGAGCTTAGGTCTGGGAGTGGGCGGCCTTATTGAAGGCTCCGGAATTAGACAGACTCACTGAGCCATTGTTGCCACTGAACAGTCATAGTCCCTGGGGGCAGGCCCCTTTCTGGCACAGGAAAGAGAGGACAACAGCAGAGCTTCTGCTGTCTATAAGCAGGCAGATCCCAAAGAGGAGAAAGAGCAAGGAGCTGTGGCTAGGTGCATGCGTGTGTCCTTCTCCGTGCCTGGTTCCTTCTGCCAGCTTACCGATCAGAGAAAGAAGTCCCCTTCTTCCCTGCCAGGAGGCTAAGGAAGGCAGTTGGGGGTCACACCAGGGGAGCTGATCCACACAGAAACATGAGGACTAGGGAACAGGCTTCCCCTCAGTGACCTGCATTCTCTCTGGATGGAGAAGGGCTGCCGTTCTTGGCTCCCATCATGTTCTCCTCCAGATGGTGGCAGTCTGCAGCCTGCTTCTTTACTGCTCCTGCCTCCCAGTGCTGTGTGCTGGCCTTGGCCGGGAACATTTTGGATGGAGTATGAACGTGGAATTGAAAGAAAAATTGCCTTCAGACCCATAAAGCTATGTTAGTTTGACATAATTAGGAAGCTGTAATTTTTTCCATAATGTAGAGCTCAGACTTTATTGACCCATTTAATTTTTTTTAGTAATGACATCTTACTAGAGCAGAACAGCACGCAATGGAGGTAGCCTCTGGCTGGATATCTTGAATGATTTTAATTAAAAATAATGTCCCCACTTTTGGTGGATGTACCTTTTCTGTAATGCCTTGGCAACAAAACAATACCACTTGGGGGGCAAACTTCTTTGGTTTCTGTTTTTACTAATAGAATTACCATGCTGTCAATTTCCAGCTTTAAAGGTTAATGTATAATGTTCCTAAAGGCACATCACCTTTTAATTGAGTGATTGGTTTTATCAAATTAACCTTTAGACCTTTTCAGTTTCACTGGGCTGAGTTTTCATTAAATCAAAATATAGAGTAGAAGGATGTTAATCTAATGTTCTTGGAATTAGTCATTTATAGGTCCCTTCCACCCACGGGGCGCGTGTTCACTTGGAAGTGAGTACCTTTCTTGTTTACTTGTCCCCGACCCCTCTTGCCTCCATTCTGATAAGACCGTTTCTAATAGGGAGGAGCACAAGACTGGAGGCCTCCCCTTCCTTCCTGCTCCCTCTCCTCTGCTCTGCCTAGGAGGTTGGGGAGGAGGGACAGAGCACACACCTTATGTAGGGCATATTCTGTTAGCATTACCTGGCATTACCATGTGAAGCCAAACTAGGTAAGCAGACGCGATGCTGGGGAGTATTGGGATAGGGAAATACTCACCTCTCATTCTTCCACAATCTGAGAATTGTGGGTCTGATCTGTGGGTCTGTGGGTCCTGACTACCCACTGAGGGTAGGGCCATCTGTTTTCCAAGAACCCAGGGGCTTTCTTCTGTCCTTCCAGCTCTCCCCCAGAAAATGAGGAGCTGGGGTTGGGGGATAGGAAGGTGCCATATCCACAGGAGACTTACTTCGTGGCTGGGACTGAGAACCCCGAGCTCACTCCTCCCTTTTCTCTCTGGAGGGGCCTGTCATCAAGATGGAGGCAATGGCTTTTCCAGGGAAGGCTCTGGAAGAGCTCTGCAAGGGGGTCTGTAGGGTTTGGGGGGTGGGATAAAATCAGCTGGGGAGGGGCCTCATAAGGAGTACAGTTGCAGCCGGATATCAGGCCTGTCCTGCATGTGCTGAGTCAGGCCATTCAGAAAGCGTTTGATTGTGATGTACTGATTTATCAGCCTGCCAGATCCTATGCATTGCTCTTGATGAAGGGGATATGGCAATGAACAGACAAAAGTCCTTGCCTTCGTGGAACTTATATTTGACAAGAAACAAGAGTAAACTATGTAGAGTGTTAGAACTCAGTAAGTGCTTTCAGGAGGAGGGGGAGGGAAGTGGCTCGCACATGTCCGGAGTCAGTCTATTTTTTTTTTTTTAAGATTTTATTTATTTATTTGACAGAGAGAGATCACAAGTAGGCAGAGAGGCAGGCAGAGAGATAGGAGGATGCAGGCCCCCTGCTGAGCAGAGAGCCCGACGCGGGGCCCGATCCCAGGACTCTGGGATCATGACCTGAGCCGAAGGCAGAGGCTTTAACCCACTGAGCCACCCAGGCGCCCCATCCAGAATCAGTCTTATGAAAAGGTAGGTTAGGGAAGGCCTCATTAAGAGGGGGACATTCAGTAAATACCTAAAAGTAGTAAGGGATCAGTTTATATATCTATCTGGGGAAAGAACATTCCAGAAGAAGGCAGCTGGCAAGTATAAAGGTCCTGATGTAGGAGCATGTTTGGGACATCACAGGAGCAGTGAGGGGGCTGGTGTGATGAGGGCAGAAAGGTTGGGATTGATGAAAGTGAGCTCAGAGAGATGGCAGGAGCCACATCTTATGGGTTATCTTAAGGATCTTGTGTTTGTGAGAACCTTGGTTTTTATCAGTGGCTAGGAAGCCACTGGAAGGTCTTATATGGAGGAGCAATAGGACGCAACTTACTTTGTAACAGGAGCAGTATGGCTGGTATGTTAGGACATAGGACCATGCTGGAGCAGCAGACATGCTAGGAGACCACGGTTAAGTCCAGGTGAGGGACGTCAGTGCCATGAACCAGGGACATAGCCATGAGTGTGATAGCATGAGGTCAGATTCTGGAAATATTCTGAAGGTAGGGCCGAAGAGATTTGCTGATGGGTTAGGTGGGAGCTGGGAGAGAAACAGAGGGGTCAGGAGGACTTGAGGTGTGGATCCTGAGAAGCTGGAAGGAATGGAAGTTTGAGGAGAGCAGGCCGGGGGCTCAGTGGGGGGCATATTCACAAGGTGAATTCGACAGCTAGGTGGAGGTGTTGATCAGGCAGTAAGATTTGGGTCTCAAGTTCCAGGAGAGGTTCAGGCTGAGTTATAAGTTTGAGACTTGTAAGCATAAAACTGGTGTTTGTGCTGCTAAAGCCACAAGACCAGACTGACTGACCCAGCAAGCAGTGTTGACGCTGAAGAGATTCAGGGACCGAACCATGAACTGTCCATCTATAAGTCTTCGGGGGGCTAGGAGGTGTCCATAAAAAGCCTAAAAATGAGCAGCAGGTGCGGTCAGAGGAAATCAGGAGAGTGGAGTCGTGAAGGGCACAGGAAGAACACAGGCCAGGGAGAAGATGCCATCGGCTCCGTCCACTGTGTGCCAAGTGACTGGGTAAGGGCTGATCTGGCATGGGGGCTCCAGGGGCCCTGGGAGTGAGGACAGCAGTGGAGTTGGGGCCCCCAGGAGCGAGGACAGCAGTGGGGTGAGGAGAATAAAGCCTGTTTAGATTGGGATCAGGAAACAGTGGTCAGGAAAATGGAGACCGGGGTGTAAACCTGTTAGAGAAGTTTTACCGAGATGAAGGGAGAGATTAGCAGTAGCTGGTAGGAGACGTGGAGTTGAGGTGTTGGGTTTGGTTTGGTTCGAGTTGGGAGATAAAACACCGTGTTTGCTGGGAAAGATCCAGTAGACAGGGGAAAAGTGCCCTGAGTGACCAATACGTGTAGTGCTCGCTGCGCGCCCTCACTGTCTGGTAACCGTGTACACTGCTTCTGCAAAGGTCGGTGGCGCAGGGGAGAGGAGGGGCCCTGTGGGGGCCGAGCTGGCGCCAGGTGGAGGGGCAGAGCTGGAGATGGGCTTGCACTCATGTGAGGCAGAGAGAGAAGGCAGTGTCTGCGGGCCCAGAGGAGGATGGGAGAGAGCCTGGGGGCGAGCCCAGAAAGCAGGAAGCGGTTACCCCTCACCCTGGCAGTTGGAAGAGCACGCGGGGAAGAGAAGGAACAGCGGGCCGGAAGCATGGGAAGGCATGTGCAGCGGGGACATGCAGCACACTTGCCAAACCCCCTGAGTTGAGTCATCATGATAAAGCCAGTGTTTTGATCTCTGTCTCTCCGATTCCTACTTATTCCTAAGCTCAGATAAACAGTGAGGGATTAGCTGTTGGTCCTCCAGCTGCCACCCCTCCCCTTCATCTCAGGCTCTGACTCCAACAGTTCCCCCCACCATGGCTTCCCACTTCCGGCCTTCTCCTCTCCTTCCCGGAGCCAGACTTTGCCGAGTGGCCCTCTGGAGATTAGGATTAAAATGGTCAGATCAAGTCAGCAAGATCCATGCAAGCAAGCATTTCTTGAGTGCCCATCCTGTGACAGCAGTCTGTTCCTGGGGTTTCAGAGGGCACCTCTGTCTTCCTGTGGTTCAGTTTGTTAGGTCTCCGGCCTGCCTCGGTCTGTGGCTGTGGCACTGTGTCTCACAGTGACACCCCTTTTTCCTTAATAGATCCTAGATCCTAGAACTTCAGAAAGCCACCCTTTGTTACTTAAAATCTCCTTTAGTTTCCCAGATTTTATCACCAAACGGTTCTAAAAGTCCATTTGTCCTGGTTTCTTTTTTCAAAACAAAGTGTCGGTCATGGAACATTTGGTCTCCAGAGCGTTACTTCTGTCCTTCTACACTGCATTATAAGGACGAATGTTATTTGTGGTTTCTTTCTTTCATATTTCCAGCTCTTTTTCTCTTCCTTCTGTGTTCCTTGTTTCTATCCATGTCTGCTGCTCATCTAGGCCCCAGATCCCAGGATCTGATGATGCTGGGCTGTTCCTGACAGTTTTACCTCTCAGATCCATCTCCTCTTTCCTGTCCTTGCCACCACCCACGCTCTGCCATTGCTCCTTTCTTAAATTTCAGTCCAACAGAAATGCACTAGCACCTCCCTCCTACACGGTGCTAAGGAGACAGAGATGAGTAAGGCAGGCTTCTCTGCTTCGTTTGGTAACCTATTACCCGATCTTTCTCCCTCTCCTCCATCTAACGAGATATTGCCATATTCATCTTCATCAGGCCCAGTCCTTCCAGTGGCTACAGAATGAAACTTCGACTAGTGCTGGAGGCCCACCAGGAACTCATTGTTCCACCTGTCCTGGGCTCCAGCCCGATGGAACCACTGACTGTTCTCCAGACAGACTTGCTCTCTCCTGATTCCATTCTGTTACTTCCTGAGAGTTTCCACGCTTGTCTCCCCATGGCCACACCCTGCCTTTCAAGATTGGGTTCATAGATCACCTTCCTATCCACCAACTAGTGGGGAAAAAGCATCCTCTCGCCTGAACTCTATTACCTTTTTGACATGAGAGGTCCCCCGGGTGGTGGTTAAGAACATAGACTCCAGAGCCAGGATGCGTTAGTTTGAATTATAATTCTGCTAATTACTAGCTGTGTGACCTTGGCAAGTTACTTAACCTCTCTGTGCCTCAGTTGGTTTCTATGTAAAATGAGAATTGTAAATAGTACCCACCTTGTGGAGTTTTGAGCATTAAATGGGTAAGTATGTGACGCACTTAGCACAGTGAGTAGCATTAATGCACAGAAGGCTTTATGTAACCTTCAGCTTGTGATGTAAAAGCGTACGCATAAGGGTGTGTTACCTATTGTGATGTTCATTGAGAGCAGGGTCTATGTTCATATCTGTAGCCTAGATATCAGCAGGGTAATCTGTGGTGTGTTAGGCATATACCGTGGACAGGGTCCTGTCCTTGCCCTGGTGTAATATTGAGAGCAAAAATAAGATGTGGCCTTTAACTTTTGTCCATGCCTTTTCAGTAACCTTTGAAACAGAGTAGAATCATTTACACTGGGCACCTGGGTGGCTCAGTCGGCTAAGTGTCTGACTCTTGACTTCTGCTCAGGTCATGATCTCAGGATCATGAAATTGAGACCTGTGCTGGGCTCCACACTCAGCAGCAAGTCTGCTCAAGATTCTCTCTCTCTCCCTCTGCCCACCCCCACCCACCATACCCCTATATACGAGCTCTCTTTCTTTCTCTCTCTCAAATCATTTAAAAAAATCATTTACACTCTTCTCTTTCTTCTCTATCTTCAGGAGGTACCTAACTGCATATTCAAGTAATAGGCATGGTGTCAGTGGTATTTTGTAATTTCGAACTTGCCCCTTTATACTGATCATATAATTAAAAATTTTTTTTCCTTTGAATTTTTGAACCAGTAAATAAACTTACTGCCCATTTTTTTCCTCCCTTTTTCTTGAAATGAATTGACTAATCCAGACCTATACCTAACTTGGTCTCCTTTAACTGGATCTAATATTTCGGTAAATTGGGGTCTGTAATAAAATTATCCATCTGTAAGTCATAAAGGAAATAAAATTAAAGTTTGATGAATTTCTGTATGCATGTCCAATGAGAATATATTTTTTTGGAATTTATTTGCCAGATAGTTAACCTTTTCAAAACAGTAATAATTCTGTTTTTGTGATACTTAATTTGGGGCTATGTCACAGGCAGGGCTTCATTACTTTTGATGAATGTGTTTCAAAGGCCCATTATACAGCCGGTGCTGTTTTAAGTCCTCACAGAAAGATGAGAGTCTGAGCTCTCTTTCAAGTTGCTCCATCTCCTCATCTGTCACGTCCTGAACCGCCTGTGCTATCCTTGACCTGACGCCTGAACGTCTGTCCTTCCACACCTGTGCCTGCCGTGCTCTGGGCCCTAGGCTCTCCTCTTTCCCTCCTCAGCCAGCCAGTCCTTGTTGCCAAGGACAGCTTCCTCGGATCCGCCACGCCTGCACCCAACACCACCCAGGTTCTGCTCCCGTCTGCCCCCAGGCCGGCCCCATGCAAAATGCAGACTTTCTGAGGTCCTCCAGTGGCTATGCCAGCCGTCCCCAGCTTCTGTACCTCATGGGCTCCTCTATGGTTGATAATGGAGTATTTGTATGATTGTTGGATTTGGGGGAAACCTATTAATACTGGAGAAATAGCTGTTGCAGCTTCAGTACAATTTTAAAGAAACGTATATTTATCACAATAGCATTACATCCCCTTGAAAACTAGAGCGGGCTTGCACTAGATGTTCAGTGTGGAGATGCTGACCATGCGCAGGTGGCACACTGCCCTTGCAGCGACGGGAAGCCCTGAGAATGCCGTGGTCCAGATGCCCGGTGTGCGGGGGGCACTTGGTGCACTCCCGCTTTCCCTTTCACACTCCGGACGATCCTCGTGCGGCCCATGCAGCGTACGGTCATTCCAACAGTGACCTGCAGGTGGGCATTTGCAGTAGGTCTTTTCCTGCTGTCCCTTGTCCCCTGCACGCACTGACCTGTCACCCCCTGGTCCCCCGTCTGCTCGCAGACCAACACTGTCCCCCACAGTTCCTTGTGCCCCTTGATTCTGTGTCAACACCCCCGCGGTTTGGTACCTGCCCTCTGCGGGGATCAGAAATAAGCCTTGTTCCAACTATGGGCCCCCAGCCCCTGCCAGGGTGCCTGCCATATGGGGGTTTAGTATAGAGGTGAATGAGTAGATGAATTGCAAGGATTAAATGAGTCCATGAAATACGTGCTAGGCATTGAGAGTAGTGTCTTGTGCAAGCGACAAGCTCAGCTACTATTCGGACCCCTGCTATGTGCTGGACAGCATTTTAGGTTTGGGGAGACAAAGGGAAAATGACAGAATTCCTGCTCTCCTGCAGCTTACGTGCTCCTGGGAGATCGACATCCATATTTCAGGGAGTGGTAAGTGCTGTAAGGAGAATGAGGCAGAGCAAGGGACAGATGGCAGTAGAGGAGTGCCCTGTATCACAAAGCAGGGTGGAAGGGGACCTTGGATCTCAGTCACAGTAATGTGCTGTCTGGCACAGGCACTGAGGAATCAGCGACAGTGGTCTGTGCAGGGGGCGAGTGCAGGGGGTGGTCAGGGAAGCTGGCTGTGGTCAGAGATCCGAATGGGGCAGAAGCGTGTGGACATCTGTTGGAAGAGCATCTGCTGGACAGCATTCCAGGCTGCAGCAGGGTCAGGAGCGGGTGTGGCCAATTGTGGGCAGCAGAGCAGCCGTGTGGTCGGGGTGCAGGGTGGGAGCATGAATATCAGGAAGTAGGTCACATGTTGGGTTGGTACTTTGTGTTTTATTCTCAGAGAGGATGCGTGGCTGGCAGGGCTAGTAGATGGGAACAGAATGAGTTGAGTCTGTACGTTATCTGAGGTCCCTTTTAACTTGATATTTTGTGATTTTAAATTTCCATTACAACATCCAGGGTGTTTAATTAGGCTCATTAGCATCGCTGTTAATAATAGTGCTGCCACACCTGCCTAGCTCTCAGAAGAGGAGCAGGCACTCTAACCCTAGTATCTTGAGCTTCACGGTGCCATGTTCGTGTAGGTGAGCATCCTCCCTAGCTCATGTTTTCTGACTTAACATCAGGGAAATGAAATGTTTCCAAAAGCTCTTTTATTGTGGGTTGTGAGGGCTGCTTGTCAACGTGGAAAAAACGGCAGCCTGAATCAGCTTCCCATACATGTCTCAAGGGCCTCCTGATAGCAGCCCCCGTCATTCTCTGTGCAGCCCCCAGGGCGTTCTCCTATTCATCAAGTGCTGTCCTAGTGTGGCACAGGAGCTTTCACTGGCGGCCCTGTGGCTCTCGCAGCCGAAGCCCACACTTCCGCTCAGGCCCATGCCGCCATGCCCAGCCCCACTGCCCGCTCACGGCCTCCGTGTCCGTTGCCTCCACTGTGTAGAATGCTCCCCCACCTCCTAGCTTGGCCAGTTCATCTTCACCCAGCCTTGGCTTAATGTCATGTCGATAGGGAACCTTTCTCTTCCCTTCACACCCCATCCAGACAACATCTGTGGTCATTTGCTGCTGCTTTAAAATTTTGTCCCCCGCCCCACTTTTTTTTTTTTTTTTTATTAGCCACGTCATGTCTGAATACGGAAGGATGACAGACACAGAACGAGACCAGATAGACCAGGACGCTCAGACGTTCATGAGGACCTGCTCCGAAGCGATTCAGCAGCTGAGAACTCAAGGTGAGGTGCTCTGAGCGGTGCGGTCCGCCCGCCGGGACTTTGTGAAGCCTCAGCCAGAATTCACAGGGCGTGCCCAGCTAAGGTCCCTCCTATGTTGATGTTCAGGTTTAGGTTTCAAAACTTTAAAATTCCTCTTTTCTTGATCAGCCATGAAAGTAATGAAAAGGCCGTGATTCAGGTTAAACAGTGGGAGGAGGGAGGTGAGGAGGACCTCTCCACACACAGACATCTCCTAAGGGCCAGAGCAGACAGCTTCTGTGCGCCCCTGTACTCTGGGGCATTTAGGGGTCAGTGGTCAACAGCGTGTGGACAGGGACGGAAGAGGGCACTCTCAGCTCTCTACTTGGAGTAGGAAACTTCCAGAGCACACTGTCGCGCTGAAGAGGAGGGCGCTGGAGCCGTGGGTGCTTTGGTTTGGTGCACCCCCGCCCCAGCTCCACCGCCTTCTACCCACACAGCTTTGGGCAAGGCACTCCGTTATCATGCATCTTGGTTTGTCTGTGGTGGAGACAGTTCTAGGGTGTATCTCTTGGGGTTGTTAGGAGAATCCAGTTGAGTTCAGCACATGCTTAGCACCGTGGCTAGCCCCTGGGTTCTCAGTATCACGTCATCTTCACTGATGTTTCATTCTCACGGGCGCAGTGAGACAGCCTCCCAAGTCGTGTATCTTCCTTGACCCTTTTGTGATGTGCTGAGGCAGATCCAGGTTCCATTAAATAGCACAGAGCTCAAAGTGGCCAGAGGCTGCTGAATTCTTGACATCGATTTCTATTAGGAAGCTTCCATCACAGCCCTAGTGGGCCACTTGGAGTCTGATGAAAGCTATGGATGTTCTTGCCAGAGAAACACACATCCTCACAGAATTTCGTGTATAGTCGCTCATGTGAATGAATCTCAGGTTAAGCAGCCCAATAGTAAAAACATGATTCATGTCTCCTACCCTTAAGGGCCTAAACATTCATCGAAATAATCTAGAAGTACATGATTATGAATAAAACCAGTAACTAAGTACCAAACCATGGGCTTCTTATTGACTCTGGACCTGGTTAGCTTCTCTGTGTGCAAACTTGGCCTCCAGCTTGCCTTTTGCTTTAGCAGTCATATGTGTGACATCCTCTCGGAGCACCTGCATGTGGGAGGCACTCAGTCTCTCAGGAAATGAGAGCTGTCCTACCAAAATAAATGACACAGACCTGAAGCAGACATGATAGTTCGCAGAAGCCAGGCGTCCTTACAGCTAGGAGAGTCAAGGAGGGTTTCCTGGAGAAGGAAGGTTTGACTCTGTGTCTAAGGGGCCCTTGAAATGGGAGTAGCTGAGGGGCGAAGACAGAACGTTCTAGACTGAAAACAGCCTAGACAGGTGGGGTAGTGTGGGACTTGAGTGCGATCTAAACATGTTACTTGAAGGTCAGCTTGAGCGTTGGATGCTGGTATTACAAATGGGGTCAGCTCTCAAGAAGTGGGGCACGTCAAATACCATCCCCGTATGCTGTAATAAACCATAAATTCTTTGACTGTAGTTTTTCTACAGGTTTAATCTTTTACTCTTGTGAAGCCCAATAAATCTTTCTCTTCTAAAAATGCAATGTCACTTGACGCAGACTTGTCTTATCCCTGTATTTTTGCAAACACTTTCCATACAGAAACTGTTCTGAGGAAGCTGATGAATTGTTCCCTGTGTAGTCGAGTGCGGAGACCTGACTGCTATCCTTTTCTCTTCCAGCCCACAAGGAGATACACTCCCAGCAAGTGAAGGAGCACAGGAGTGCGGTTCTGGATTTCATCGAAGATTACTTAAAAAGTATTTCATTTTATCTTAAAGGTCGAATGTGGCATTTCACCATAGACGTGATGCAAAATTTAGCTGTGCTAGCCGAAGACTATAGTGTCTCCTTATACTTAATGACACCTTTGCCTGCGAAACGGTTTTAAATGGTCTCTGTTCTGGTGTTTTCCCTACAACAGGAGTATGTAAACTTTACTCAGAACAGAGAGCCATCCGAGTTAAACGAGTGGTGGATAAGAAAAGACTGTAAGTATTGTCTCGGCTGGGGTTCCTTAATTAATAATAGTTGTGATAGTAACTCATATGCTTGTAGAGTCCTCATGCTTTGCAACATACAGTGCCTGGATATCTTCACAAAATGCTATAACTAGTGCTTACGGAGCCCTGACTGTTGTGCCAGGCACTGTCCTAGATTCGTGATTCACTCCGCACCACCTGCCCTGTGGGGCAGGTACCATTCTTATCCTCATTTTCCAGAGGGGAAGGCTGCCACTCACGAATCTGGGTAACTCACCCAAGGTCCCACAGCCAGGAAGTGGCAGAACTGTCCTTTGAGCCCAGGCTGTTTGTTCGTTCAGAATCCACGCTCAGGCCCATCTTGTGGTAACAGCCCTGTGTGGCTGGCACATTTTTTAGCCATCGTATGTCTTTCTCTTTGTCCCCAGTGCCTCTCCTTGCTTTCTCGAAGTCTTTTCCTGAGGCAGGAGTGGGAGCCCAGCAGCCAGTGCTCCCCTGTGAGGCGTTCCCTAGGTCACCAGTGCGCACCTCCCTTCTAACAGAGCACTTGATGCCACGTGCTCTTAGGAACCCCCTTTTGCATATGAGGACGTTAAAGCCCCCAGGGGGTTAAATGACTTGCACAAGGCCACAAAGCCAGGAAGCATCAGAGCCGGCCCTTAGTATCTCCTGTGGCATGGGTCTGTTCCCCAGCCTGTCCTCCCCAAAGGGGTACATGCCAGCTTCTAGAGCACAGGGACTCAAAGCTGTTTCCCCTTGCAGCTGGTCTCCCAGCCTGAGCTAGGAGTCTTAAAATGAGCAGGCAGTGCTAGGTCCCGGCTTCAACTCTTGACCACTTCTAAACTAGTCTTGGAACTATTTTAGGGCATTCTTAGAGAAGGTAACAGAACATACTGCGTGGGGACAAATTTTCTTAATTCTGGTTATGCCGAGACCCCCAGCACAGTCCTGGGTTAGGGGACGCACTAGGAGGACTTGCGGAACTTGTGACTGGGATTTGTCACAGTGAAGAGGTGCAGAGCAAATGACAAAGGAAAACGAGTGATGTGTAGAGGAAACTGGGAGCGGGCTTCCAAGAGTCCCCTTCAGTGGAGTCACACAGCATGAGACTTGTGACAACTCGTGAGAAATGCCCGCTGGGGAAGCTCACTGGAAACTCACCAGCCAGGGATCTCACTGGGGGCTGCTCACAGAGGCCCTTCCTGGTTGGCATACACCCGAATTCCAGACTCGCGGCAGGAAGGCAGGTGTTTCTGCAAACACCACACTGTCCATACAGCAATTCAGGCACAGGGAACCCCTCAGCAGTTAGGGCTATGGGAACCCTCCCGAAGCCCCAGTTCCCAGACATTGGCCCAGGGCTGAGCCTACACGTAGGCCTTGCCCAGGAGGGCAGTCTCAGGCCTGCTGTGTTAACTCTTCTGTGCACTGGTGAGGCAGATTTGAAATTGTAATGCCGACAGACAGAAGTATCTGTGGGGATAGTGAGTAGATGAGCCAAGTCATCGACCAGCAAGTAGTTACTATTTATTACAGCAAGGTGATGAGGATAGGCAGAGAGAGAAAGAGGTAAAGTCTCTGCCCTCAAGGAGCTTAGAGTCAGGCTGGGTTGCTATAGAAACATGAGAAATTAGCCCAGTGAATCAGGATATGTCACAGTTAGCCCATTAACAAGTTCAGGAGGGGGAAAGGGAGCTAAGGAGTAGCATAGTGTCAGGTCTCAGAGCTCACAGTCAAGCTGGACAGCCGGCCTCTGCCACTGAGAAGCTGTGTGACTTTAGGAAGATCGCTTGACTTCTCTACACCTTAGTTTCCTCCCTTGTAAAATGGAAAAATTCAAGATCCCCACATTACTGGGTCATGAGAATAAAACGCACTGGGATGTGCGGAGTGGTAACATGCTAGCTTGGGCTGTTACCTATGATGGCGCATTCACCCTGTGCTTGTTGACATGTCAGTTTCATTGGATCCTCACAACTACTCTTGCTAATAATACTGGTGTCTGGTTTTATTGAGGACATCGAGGCCCAGAGAATGTGGGCTCCTTGCCCGGCATCACACAACTGAACCAAGGTTGAATGCCAGGGTAACGTGGCAGACTTCTCAAACAATGGGCTTTGTGCTGGACGTGGAAAGAGGAGGGTCTGGGAAAGCGATGACAGAGGACGAAAGCAGTCCCAGCTTGGGGAGGAGAGCAAGTGGTGGGGTGCCCAGAGCCATCCTGGAGGAGAAGGGTGGGCCTGGCCACCAGTGACTTACTGTTCCCCCCAGGGTGGTGGTCACTCGGCCCCCCACCCACCAGCAGGAGAGGTGCCCATTTCTGCTTCCTGACCCAAGCGGACCCTGACCCTTGAGACTTAGCAGGTACCCCAGGTAAAAGTGGGAAGAAGCTTTTGCTGCTGCCCCCTCACTTCCTGGTTCTCAACAGAGGTTTCGACAAATTAAGATCAGTCAGATGGGAGTTGTTCTCATTTCGACAGTCAAGTACAGGCTCGACTCCTGCTGCATAGCTGGCCTGTGCCAGTTACTTTGAGCAAAAGACCTTGAGGGAAATAGCTATGTGACCCACACAATGTAGTCCGTCCGGCCTCCTCCCTGTTCTTTCCTCACCTCATCCCAGAAGATGATGGCCTAAAACACAAATACAGTGTTACCACTCCCTCACTTCCCGTGTCTTACAGAAGCTCAGCTTCATAGCATGACATTCAAGGCCCACAACAGACAGCAGCCTTGGCTTCTCACTCGCTCCCTATGGATCTCTGCTCTGCCCCTACAAAATTTTGTGTCCTCAGAAAGCCTTGTTCTTTGAAGCCCTCATGCCTTAATCCTTGCTCATTTCTCTGCCCAGAATGCCCTTCATGTATCCCTGTATTTTCTGCCCCTCTTTTCCCCATTCCTCCAGCAAGCAAACTCCTATTTATCCTTCCAGCCCCAGTTAAGATGTTGGTTGCTCTGTAAAAACTCCCTGGCCCCCGCGGACCTTGCTGGTGGCTCCTTTCTGTGCGGGTTCCCTGCACACTGTCACATCGGTGTAACACGTACGCTCCTGGAGAGCTACTCGGACTCCCGAGCCCATCACGCAGCACGATGCCCATCCCAGTCCGGGGAAGCCACTCCCTGAGGGCTGCTGGGTGAGTGAGTGACGGGTTGCCCGAAGATAAGTTCGCAGGTTGGATTTGTGGGTTGTTTTTGTACTGTTTTGTCTTGATTGGTGATGGTTATTGATAAAAATCATTCCCCTAAACTAGATTCGAGAAACCCGAGTGCTCCCGTTTTAGGGCAGAGTTGCTACTCTCATGTTTCTTTTGTTTTTGGCAGAAGTAAAGCATATTTGGTAGAGAGAGAACTGTCAGGCTGTTTATTTGAAATCTTTTATAGTGTAGGGAGAAAGATACTCTGCTGGTGTTCGTTTTCATACAGTGGTGATAACATGCTGGTCTCTTATAGCAAAGGGCGCTTATTCCAAAATGGGTGAAATGTTTTGCTCATTAAGCCAGAATGGTCTCAGCTGATCTTTCTGCCGTTCTCTGTGTGTTTTCTTAGAAGGGTAGCGCCACTGTCAAGTGTGACTCTTTTCTCCCATTCTCCAGCAGCTGTGCTCTCTGGCAGTGGCACCTGCTGCTGATTGCCTTCAGCAGGACCTGACGGCCGGTGAGGACTTTCACTGTGGCCGCCTGTCTCTTCTTTCTCCTGCGATAAGACCTTGAGCCCTTTGAAGGCAGAGACACTGTGTCTTCCATCTCTGGGTCCCAGCACCTTGATCAGAGGCTGCCACAAAGTAGGTGCTCAATTAATGGTTCTCGAGTGAGGGAAAGAGTGAGGCATGGTCACTCATGCCTGGCTCCTCAGGTCTACACAGTCAGAGCTTATAAGTTGAAAAGGTTGTGGGTCACTGTTGGACACAACATCGGTACAAGTGGCCTTGTCTTCCCAAAAGGGTTCGAAATATGCCCTTTATCCTCCTAACCATCTTAAAGCACGAATATTTTGGTTATAATTTAACTATCACATGCCTTCCCGGGAATATACTCTAAAAGCCATCTGAATTAATCAGAAACATTTCCCTTTTTCAGAAAGTAATCAGGTCCTGTATTACTGGCTTTTCCTTGGGGAAGAGGTTTAAGGTGGCTGTTTAGAAACCAGAACAAACCTCCAGTGTTCATTTCTGCGAGTTCAGAGGATTGTCTCTGGAGGTACAGTAGGCTAGATAGGAGCCCCGGACCAGATTCAAACTTACACTGTTATGCCTGTCTCTGTAAATTCTGTTTCTTTCTTACCCAGGGGTGGGTTATCTGATCCTGTGTCTACCCATGACCTGGCTTTAAAGTACGCTGGTTTGGGCCCAAATTTGAACACTTTACCTTCACTAGTACTAGGATGTCCTTAGAGTGGGAACTTTTGGCTATTTTCTCCTGTCTCAAGGGAGATTTGAGAAGGCCCAAACCACTGCCTGAAAGACGGTGGTTTTTTTCTCACATTGGGTGATATGAAACATTACAGAGGAAGGATGAGGCATCTTCTGCATTTACCCATGTAGCTCAAAGTTAATTTCCAGAATATTAGCAGATCCTACTGGTAATTCTAATGAAGGGTAATATGAGAGTTTCCTAAGGTACCTGAGGGGATTCTGGTGACCTAAGTAAGTGTTACTCTAAAGACAGTTTCTTGGTCAAACGAGCCTGAGGAACACTGAGTGTACGTTGCCGTGTGCCTTGATTATGTTTTCCTAAGCCCTGCTCGCTGTGGAGTCCTTCACTCCTGAATCACAGGCAAACACACTTCAGGAAATACTGCCTGATCCCGTGGCTGGGTGCTTGACCGTATGTTTATTATTTACTCCCTTAAGTTGGTACGAAAGATCAAAATTTCACTACATTCCTTTTTTCCTCCTCCTTTTTGAAAAAAGGCACTGGTGCTCTTGTGACTCATACTCTCCCCTGCTTACCTGATCCTTACAGAGTGTACTCGTATTATTATTTATGATTCAGTTCCTTTGTCTCAACTAGATTGGAAGCTTGGCAAGGGCAGCCTTGTGCCTTTTACGTCCTAAAATCCAGCCCCTAACCCAGGATCCTGCACATACTAAGAGCTTAGTAAATATTCCCAGTAATGGGGGAGGGATAGGGATGATGACGACAAAGATGAAGGAAAACTCTAAGTGATGCCATGTGATACGAGGTCCACAGCAGTGATTTTGTCCCTTGTAAAAATTTCAGATTTACCAAAGTGTAAGTGACGTGACCTTGTAAGATGCTGGCAGTGTGAGCTTTGGTGATTAGATACACGGGCACATTGTGGAATGGCTCCTGCTCATCTCGTCCAGGGGCAGACCTATCACCTCACATATTTGTCTGTCTGTCTTCTTTTTTGGGGGTGAGATTGTTTAAGTTCTACTCTTAGCGAGTTTCAGTTGAGTACAATACAGTGTTAGAACTATAGTCACTGTATTAGACATTAGATCTTCAGATCTTACTTATCCGAGAGCTAAAAGCGTGTGCCCTGTTTCCCAACCCATGATTGGGTTGCACTCACTCTCTGGAACTTGGGATCAGCACACCACAGCCTCTGGGCCAAGTCCAGCCTTTTCTTGTGGTGGTACAGCCCTCGAGCTGAACATTGTTGTTCCATTTTTAAAGGTTTGTAAAATAAAAAAGGAAACCAAGAATACAAGATGGAGGTCATCTATGTTCTCCAAAGCCTAAAATATTTACTATCTGGCCCTTTCCAGAAAAAGTGTGCTGACCCCTGGCTCACAACAGGCCTCCGAGATGAGGGACTGCTTTTTTGTCATGTGTTGTCTGTCGTCCATTGTACACAGATGCGCACTCCCCGGCACAGGTCAGGCTCACAGCCGATGCTGCGGCCGACCCCACCACCAGAGTCCCATCTGAACTAGATGTGTTTCTGATTTTGTGGCAATGGCAAATTGCTATAAACGTTTCTTGCTCTTGGTTTTTATGCTTGTCTCGTAGCCGACCAGTAACAAACAGTTCGTCGTCTGGCACAGGTCTGTGGACCACACTTTGTGCAGTTGGGGCTGGATGCCCAATAGACACCCGTGTGGGTGTGAGGACGGCTTACTCCCGGCGCTGGGAGGCATTTCCTGTTCTGTGTGTGCACAGTGCCTGTGCTGGGGTGGGTACCTGAGTCGGAAAGCCACTTTTGGAATGATGGTATCTAATATTCTGTACCAAAAATATCTTCTTTCTACCGAGAGCCTTGATGGGGAGCAGAAAAGAAGTGTAAGAGCCATACTTAACTCTGGAATATTAATCGCTTTTCTTTTAACTTGTGTATAAGGCAAAGAATTTCCTCCACATACCTTCTTGTTTCAAAACTGAAAAGCCTGATTCCTCCCTCTTCTGTCTCTTTCTACTCTTCTTAAATTTTAAATGGAATCCCAAGGTTTTCAAATAAGGGACCTGGAAACAGATGTTGGCCAGGTGGAAACCATGTTGACTGCAGCTATGAAATGCTCAGCCTTCAGTTACAGAAATCAATTTAAATAAATCATGGGGCATAAACTGATCTTTCTGATGACTTTTTAAAAATTGCTTTTTTCAAAGTGCCTTCAACTAGTTAATTTGTAATTTCCCTGAGGATTGCAGTAGACATTCTGTGTATAATAAGATCTGTTTTTATCACTTAGGGGGAAAAAAATGCTCTCTACTTTGTCTACTGCATTGCAGTCTTTTATTCATTTTAAATTAAAAACTGGCACATTAGCATACTCTCGACACAAAAGATTACAGACATTACAGGAGCCCTTTATTTAAAAGTCAATTAAGCCCTTCTTCCTAAACAATTGAGTCCTGCCCCTGTAGAGTGGGGCAGAGCTTGGTGAGTGAGTGTGAGGGTGGGGGTGGGGGGGCACAGTCTCCCAAGGCTGGTCACAGCCAGAGTAAGAAGAGGGACGTGCCCCTGTGAGGGGAAGAGTGGCAGTGGAGATGACAGGTTGGTTATGTAGGGGTACTGGTCAAATAAGTAAATATATAAGGATGATGGAAGCCAGGTTTCACACAGTTGGGGAAGTGAAAGGGAAGAAGCCTAGAATGAACCCTGCGGTGCTGGGTTGGAAGGAAAGGTACCAGGGTGTTCTCCTGGCTTGCAGTTCACATAGGTGGAAATAGAAATAAATATGGTTGTAAATGAGTATGTATGTGTGGGTATGCAAATAGGCCTGGAAGCAGGGACAGCCCAGTAGCCATAAGCCTGCTTAGCACTCAGGATCTTGGCTTCTGTGTAACTGGTTCAGCTTCCAGGAACCAGGGCTCCCTGTGGAAACGTCTCAGTCTGGGGCTGGGGCGGGGAAAGTAGAACATGAACCTGGAACATTTTGTTGCAGCAGACAACAAGAAAGGGCCCAAACGAGGATGGGAACATGGAAGGAGGACCAAGCCAGTTTGAAGGGGTTTCCACTGGCCAAATTAGAGACAGTTTGAGTATCAAGTAAAAGATAGTAGCAGATGATAAACCCACTGAATAAAATAGGACATCATGAATCCATCTACATAGGAGTACAGAAGTGAGTACTTTGAGGGTTTGAAATTGATAATTACATAGTATCAAAGCGCTCCCTCCCTCATAACTTCTTAACTACATAGAGGGAAAGAGTATAGTATTAAACTGCTCAGTCCCCCCTAACTTCTTAACCACAAAGGGGGAAAGCGTAACCTCGCAGCACGGAAGCCTGGCAGCCACCACCTCAGTCAGGTGCTCAAAGTGAAACCATGGACAGCCTGATGGAATGCACTGAGAAAGAACGTAACTAGAATATCACTTTTTATGCCAAAGATGAGTAACTTGAATCCAGCCGTGAGGAAAGTCAGACACACTCAGATTGGGGGATGTCTTACAGGATAACTGGCACATCATCGTGTATCAAGGTCATAAAACTTGGGGAGAGAGCATAGGAGTATTTAAACCAAAGGAGCCTGAAGACAAATGACAACCAGATGCCATGTGTGATTCTGAACTGGATCCTTCTGTCAGGAAGCGAATCATTGCGACGACTAGGCAAAATAGAATGGGGTCCAGGGAAAGGCTGGAAGTAGTGTAGCGACATGAAGATTCATGATTTTATGTTGTATTCTGGTTGTATCAAAGAATGCTCTCGTCTTCAGGAAATCCCTAAAATACTCAGGGGTGAGAGGGACAGGTTGGCAGGTTACTCTTGGTGGTTCAGGAGAAAGGGTTCTTCAGATTGTACTGAAGATCTTTCTGCATGTGATTGTTTCACAACAAAACAAAAAACCAACAAGATACCATCTCACATTTATTAGAATGGCTCAAATAAAAAAGATATTGGGGGACAGGTGTGCCATAACTGGAACTCTCATCTGTGGCTTGTGAAAGTATAAAATAATTCTTTATTAAAATAGCCAATTCTTCTCCAGAGTGCAGAGACCATCCTGTGACTCAATGGCCCCATTCCTAGCTTCCCTGAGCCTACCATACCCTTTCTGCCCTGGCAGAATGTTACTTCTTTCTCAAGAGTGTACCCCAAAATTATCATAAAGCCTTCATGATGAAAACTTCTAGCAAACTTGGACTAGAAGTTGTGCAGAGAAGGTTTACTCCGTAGCATTAGGATGTCCCAACTCTGCACCTTGTGAAGAGATTGGCTCTGGGCCACTGTTTGGAAGATAATCTCCAAGCTCTTGGCGTATCCTGCGTGATAAGAGGGTGTATTGTTTTTGCACACCTGGAGCCTCGGACTGTCACACCAGAGAGTTTATGCCAACAGTGTGATTTATGAGTATTTTTTGGACCAGACTATTTGCATTTGACCTCTGGAGGAACTGAAGACTGAGTAACTAAGGCTAGCTACTTGGATGCTCCCAGCTGCATGACTGACTCCCAGTGAAAAGGCCATATGCCAAGGCCCCAGGGAGCTTTCCGTGTGTACAGCACTCTGTATTCAGAGATTCATTCCGTTGCTGGGAGAATTAGGTGCCGTCTGTCAAATTTCAGCAGGAGAAGACAACTGGAAGCTGCATCTAGGTTTCTCCTGGACTTTCAGGAGTAGAACTGAGTGATTTATCACATCCGGACAGCACCCAGTGGTCACCACAAGTGTCCTCCTCAGTCCCCATTCCCCCATTTAGCCCGTCCTCCACCCACCTCCCTTCCAGCAACCCTCAGTTTGTCCTCTGTTGTTGAGAGTCTGTTTTATGGTTTACCACCCCCCCCATTTTCATCTGTTGTATTTCTTAAATTCTACAAGAACTGACCTCTTTATATTTCTTTTTCCCGTCTAAGAATATATCTCTTTCCATTTGTTACAGGATATTTTTGTATCTTTCAAGAACATCTTTTAGCTTTTCACACATGGGTTCGGGCTTTTCTTGTTAAATCTGTACTGTGATGTTTGTTGTCCTTGCTAGCCTTTGATCTTTTGTTTTGGCTATTGCAAATGGGGTTTTCTCTTTCCCTGAATCTTCTCCCTGTCAACCTGGCACTTTTTGGTGAACAATTTAAGTCATTGTTTTGTTATCGTAAGTAGTGCTGTGATCAGTATTCTTATAACTATATCTCTGTATTTGTGATACTTGGAGTAGCAGATGTATTTTCCAAAGATGGCTGCATCTAAACATATCCCATGCCACGTGGTCTTATTAAAATCAGTTTTGTCACTGCTCCACTGGGAGGGAGGTGTGAGGTCTGTGTCTCCTCCCCTTGAGCCTGAGGGGACCATTGTAACTGCCTGGGCCATGGCGTCAGGCAGAAATGACAGCGTATGACTTCTGGGCTGTTACAAAAGGTGTCTACGCTTCTGCCACAGCCTCAGAGACTGCTTGCTCCGGGGAGACAGTGACGCTCCCGTGGACCCCTGGTGAGGGAACGAGGCTCCCCGCTATCACCTGCTTGGCAGCCATTTGAAGGAGCCTTCTTGGTAGGGAATCCTCCCCCTGACCTCGGGCTGCACCCTTAGGAAGGACCCAGAGTCAGAATTGCCCGGCCAAGCCACTCCCAAATTTCTGGCCCCAGAAACACTGATGGATGGTAAATGATTATTGCTGTTTTGAGGCACTAAGCTTTAGACTGACTTGTTTCCCAGCCACCATCGCTGGATGCTTAGGGAGGTTGACATTAGTTACTTTTGGAAAATTTTTTTAGAAATGTTGTAGGAGAGCATTTCCTGAACAGCCTTTCTTATTAGCACACTAGTCTTTTTCCAAAAGCCCCATGAAAATGGTCTCCGCAGTCAGGTTATTTGGGAAAGACATCCTATTTGGAAATTCAAAATATAGTTTAGCATTATTAAGGGCTCTAAAATTTTGTAAAGTCCCCATCTAGCTTTGACTTGGTTGTCTCAGATTCACTCAACCAGAAGCCCCTATCCACGGAGCATGGTGGGTAGACTCTGCTGTCCACGGAGCAGCTGTTATGAGTAGCCTCTGATGTAGGTTCCTTAAGTCACATCCCAGCCCAGTCATTTATGAAATGGTTGACCTGGGCGAGTTCCTCACTTCCATATACCTCGGTTCCTCCTCTGGAAGAAGGTCAATAGTATCATTACCTACCCTAGAGGGATGTATGGCATTAAAAAAATTTATCCACATAGTGTGCTTAGAAAAATGCCCAATACATAATAAGCCCTCCGTGAATGTTAGCTGGCATTAGCAAGATCATCTTTACATGTATTTACATTGTTCCTTTTATGTGTAGTCTTCTTGGCTAGTAATATGGAATTCACCATAGATCTTTTTAGCAATCTACCCATCATTTTTATAGTGCTGGTGGATCCCAGGAAATCTGTTACAAGGCTTGTTGTTTCATAATCAACAGTTTTTTTCTCTTGCTAGCTAATTACTGACTGTCAGAAGATATCCATTCATTTAACCTATATTTATTAAACACTGAATGCCAGGCACCCATCTGGGACCTGGGGCTGCGCGGTGACCATGGCCGACAGCCCAGGACCCTGCTCTGAGAGCGTGCCCTCCAGTGGAGCAAGGCAGGCTATAAACAAGGGAACTAGCGAGGTCATCCCAGATGCTGCCTGCCAATGAAGAAGACAAGGGCTGTGGCACAGTGGGGCATGGGGGAGCCTGCTTGAGATGGGACAGTCAGGGTAGGCCTCTCTGAGTGATGTGAGATTGAGGCTCACCCTGAAGGTGGAAAATAGGCATAGAAGGAGTGCAGAGGCCTTGGTTCCTGAGACAAGTCGCTTGAGTTTTTGTAGTGAATTTATTTAAGTTACTACGTACATATACTACATGATGTGTGGGTGTGTGTGTATTTAGCGACACTTTTGCACTGTTGTGAAACAACCCGTGTCCTGGATTTGTTGAACAGTCAGGCTTCACCGCGCACGTGTTGAGTGTGGTGTTGGTATCTGCGGTGGGTTCGTGGGTTCTTGCCTTCAGCACCTACTGACTGCATTCTTCCCCCCGCGAGCTTCGGTGGGTGTGCCCAGCCTCCCCCTGCAGGCGGTGGCCCCGGTCCCTTGTAGTAAGTGCCCCACGGGAGTTGTGTTGGGATGGCTGCTGCTTAGCAACCCTGCTCTCCAACAGAGGGCACAGGACACATGTGCAGAGGTCACATGTGACTCCCTCTGTTGTCAGAACAGAATCTTGTTGTGTCAGCAAATTATATGATTGCTGTTTATCTGTTTAGATCTAAGCTGGAACCAGAGCCAAATACAAAGACAAGAGTATCCACGTTTTCTGAGAAAGGTTCACAGCATCCCTCACAAGAGTCTGAAGAAAAACCTGCTACTGAAGAATACCCAGGTATGAACTGAAACCCAAGTCTTGCCTCGCATCTCTTCTTTATGACGTGTTGGCAAAAATACAAAGCAGAGAAAGGAACACTGTCCCAGACATCTTGTGGTGCTTGTACTTGCATAAAACAAAGGAAACACAGAAGGACAGCGTTTTTTTCTGTCCCATTAGGAGCTCATGCCTGTTGGGGCCAGGCAGGATGGTTCCTCCAGTCACCCCAGAACCGGCAGAGTCCAGGGAGAGGATCTGACTTGTGGTGCATCACCATGGTGGTGGCTGGGGACTCTGAACCAGGAGGAATGTAAGAGTGCTCTGTTCAAGGAATCTTGCCCACCAGCCCCAGGAAAGGTGGAACACTGCCTCCCCTGCCCATGTGGTGCCCTGTCTCGCGATCTCAGCATCCTCTTAGCACTGACCCCACATGGCCACCCTGTGTAGGCAGCACGTGCCTAGTTTGCTGTATCTCAAGCATAGCAGGGATGGGATTTTACTTTGCATGAATCTCAGGATGATGGCGTGCTGAGGCCCCAGGGCCCGGCCATCTTCCTCAGTCCCCTCGTCCGTGTTAATCACAGTGGCTGTCATTTCTGGCATGTCTCCCGGACGCCAAGCACTGCCCTGAATCCTTCCAGACAGCACCGCCATCCTTAGAGCAGCCCACTGGGATGGGTTTTGTGGACTAGATTTTGAGGTGAGCCTTCTGAGAGGCTGGGAGAGGCAAACTTAAAAACTCATAAATGGTGGACTCAGGATTGGTACATAGACCTGTACTGCCTCTCCGTCTGATTTTCTCCCTGTGTTGTACAAGAGAGGGAATTCAGAATGCAGTGTGGGAATGATTACCTGAAAGATGCCAGCGGAGCTTTCTGTGGTTGGAAACAGTGTCCGTGGGGAGTGGTGGGGAGACCAGCATCCAGTGAGCCCTCCACTGTGCTGGGCTCATGCTGGGCCACCAACAGATTGAGTCTCATTGGGTCTTTTGAGGTAGTGCTGTCGTCATTTTATGTGTGAGGAAATCGAGCTTTGAAGAGATTATATAACCTGTCCAAAGTCAAAACCAAGAAAGGGGCAGCAGCTGGGTCACTCTGTATAGACCCCGAGCCTGTCCTCTCTGGGGGCTGCCTTGATCCCATAGGCTAGAGGCCTTGCACATGTCCCATCTCCACTGGTCCCTAATGAAGGAAAACCCCAGCATGACTCATGAACTAACGGGGCCCAGCTTTTCATGAGACAGCGTATGGTGATAGCATGTCTAAATTTACTCATGCGGGACACAGCATACTTATTCCATCACTCATTGATTCGAGAAATCCTGTTAGGGCTGATGCGAGTGGGGAGAAGCCTGTACAGATCGTTGGGGCCCAGCTGAGGCCAGCTCTCCGGTGAAGAGCTGTCTGCCCTTGCAGAACTCAGAGCCCACACGGAGTGCTGCTGTGCCAGCCACTGTGCTGGGTGCTGGGGATAGTCTTTTGAGTAGAAAATAAGGCCCCTGTGCTTACAGTCCAGCGGGAAACAAGTTAACGGCATAATCACACCAGTGTAGTGTACCGTCATTTACGTGCTGTGCAATAGAGGGTCCCGGTCATAGGAGAGATCAGGTCCATCTGAGAGGTTGGAGAACTTGATAGTTCAGTAGAGACCCAAGGGCAGCGAGGAGTGAGGCTTGTGTCTCTCTGAGCAAGAGTGTCACAGGCCCGAAGAAAGCACGTGCAGAGGCCCCGAGAAGAGGGCATGCCTGGCAGGGTGGATGAGCAGCCTGGAGGCTGGAGAGCGAGGCAGAGGGACAGCAAGCAAGGACAGGCCGGGGCACCAGGCTGCCTGAGGACTGCGGCTTTTACTCTGACGGAGGTGGGAAGCCATGGGGAGGCCAGCACTGTCACAGCCACTGTGTTTGAACGGGGCCCCAGAGGTGGCTCTGTTGAAGAAGAGAAATAGTGACAGTGAAGAGGCTGCTGAAGTCCCCCAGAGACAAGCACGACATGCATGGTAGCAGGGTAGTGGGGGAAAGTGCTGGAATTCTGGATACATCTTGAAGTAGAGCCACAGCATTTGCTTCACATCTCCCATCCCACACGGCTCCATCCCATGCAGCAGTCGGAGAGGCTCAGACTACAGTCTGATCTGCCACTCTCAGCCCCTGGAGGCTTTCAGGCTGAGAGTGGCAGATCAGACTGTAGTCTGAGCCTCTCCGACTGCTGCATGGGATGGAGCCGTGTGGGGAAGAAGTGGCAGCAGGGGGCTCCTCTGGATCTGTTGCCGTCCGGGTGCCGGGTGACAGTGTCACATGTCAGGCAGCAGTGGCAATGGAGGTGGTGGTTGAGAGAATCGCTCCCAACTCCAGCCATACTTTGGAGCTGCAGATGAGTGAGTAGGTGGGATGGGAGATGTGAGGGGCAGAGGGACGGAGCACCAGGGCTTGGGGCTCGAGCAGCCCGATGGACGGCCGGGAGGAGGGCAGGAGGAAGCAGAGTCTGGCAGCAGGGCTGGGAGGAGTTGGCGGGGCAGCACCAGAATTCTCGTCTGCGGGTGCTAGGGCTGGGACATCTGATGGATTTTCAGGTGGAAACAATGAGCCTAGAGCTCAGGGAGGGTCTCAGGGCTGGAGACACTTGGGAGTCGTGGGGCTGGGCCATGCAGAGCCCGAGGCCTATGTGTGCTCACCCAGGAGTTCGTGAGGGAGGGGAGAAGCCTGCGCCCACCTCTGAGCTGCTGCCCTGTTGTCTGGGGGCCTTTGACATTTCATCCATCCCGACCTTGATGCTGGCAGGTCAGTCTCGTTCCCCCAGCCCTAGCTGCTCCCCCTGCGGGCTTACGCATCTGCCCATTGACATTGTGCTAAGCATGTCTACAATTTGCAGAAGGACTTAAGTCTGGGCTATGTGGAATCCTTCAGCTTAGCTGTTCTATTTTTCATTTCTCTTTTGAAACATGAGCTATAACTTTGACAAAAAATACTTCAGGAGAGAACTAGGTGGTATAGTTTTAGGCAGAGCTTGCCACGCTCCTGTTTTTTTAAAAAAGCCACTAGTTTGGGGGCACCTGGGTGGCTCAGTGGGTTAAGCCTCTGCCTTCAGCTCAGGGCATGATCTCAGAGTCCTGGGATCTAGCCCTGCATTGGGCTTTCTGCTCAGCAGGGAGCCTGCTTCTCCCTCTCTCTATGCCTGCCTCTCTGCCTACTTGTGACCTCTGTCAAATAAATAAATAAATAAAATCTTAAAAAAAAAAAAAAAGCCTCTGCCTTCAGCTCAGGTCATGGTCTTAGGGTTTAGGCCACCTTCTTCCATATTCTTACTATGCCAGCACGAGGTCTGCATGGACCTGTTTTTTGTTTTTTAAGATTTTATTTATTTCAGAGCAATCGACCTGGGAGTAGGGGAGGAGCAGAGAGAAAGAGAATCTGAAGCAGACTCCTCACTGAGAGCGGAGCCCAACAGGGACTTGATCTTGCGACCCTGAAATCATGATGAGCTGAAATCAAGAGTCAGACGCTCAACCGAGCCGCCCAGGCACCCCCTTCCTGTTCCCGTCTACAGTTTGTTTCCTTACACTGGTTTCCTCTAGCGTTAAGATGGGTCTGGTTATTTGTGAATACTTCCTATACTTCTCCAGTGAGCCATGGTTCCTGCCCTCAGGGAGCTCACAATTAATGGGAAGGACAGGATTCCAGCCCCTGAGAACGTGAGCAGTGCCCTAAGAGAGGGCACTGGTGGGAAGAACAGAGTTCCCCCAGAGAGGCTTCAGGAGGAAATGCCCTAAGAATTGAGTCTGGACCTAAAATGGAAATGATTCTAGACAGAGGGAACAGCGTGTGTAAATACGCAGAGGCCAGAAGGCGTGGAGTGGAATGGGATGTTGGCAGTATGGTGCATGGAAAGGACAGGAGTGTGGGGCCTCCAGCGGGCAAGGCAGGTGGGGCCTGGCCAGGCAGAGGGCCTGCACATGGGGCCTGGTGCTGGGCCGAAGGAGGGCTGTGTAGAGGGTGGCGGGAAGAGTGCTGTGCTCCCCACTGATTGTTGGAGTGGCAGGCCGAGGCGGCTCCCGACGGCTCCGAGGTCAGCCGCCTGCAGAGCACACATCCTCTTACCAAACTGTGCATTCCAGCTCAGAATCCATTTATCCTTGGAGCTGATGTGAATGATGTTCCTGTGTTTCTAATTTTGGTGTTCTTACCCTTGACATCAGAGTAAAAGCTTGACATGGATACCATAAGGAGGTCACGTAGGAAACAGGGCTCTAGAGGTGGAGGTGGGGGGAATTCAAAGTGCAGAGTTTGCTGCCTGAAGATTCCTCCCAGAAACACAGCTTCCCAGTTCCTGCAGGTGCCTTCAGTCTCTCTTGTATATATCAGTTATATGTTTATTATATTTGCATGTATATTTATTATATGTAAGTTAGATATAAACATGTCTTTTATAAATATAGGTCTAGCAAAAACAGCCATTTATTCTAAACTTACACCATGTTCTAGATGACATGGAGGTTTTTTGTGATGATGTATCTGGAGTGGTACTTTGTATTCAGGGTTGGCCTAAACTGCTTTCTCTGAATCAGTGCTGTCATACATTCTATTCCCTTATCAGTCTCAAAACAGAAACTCTGGACTGGTGCCCATCTCATGGGGCTGAGCTCAGCTCTAGGAAATTTCCTGAGGTTGAGGAAGAAAAGAAGAAGTAGTGGTACTTGGCAGCCCCCGACAAGCCTAGAGGCAGCACTGAGACACCAGACACAACGTCAGACTTTAGAAAGAGAGACCCCGTTACAGAGTCTCCCAGGGGCAGATCCCTTCCGTCCACTCCCCTGTTCCCTCCGCAGCCCCCTTCAAGCCAGGCAGGCCTCTCTAGCATAGTCCTGGGTGGTACAGCCCTTCCTAGGAGCCTGAGCAGTTGGTTCACTTCAGAACGCCTCCATCCCCCGTTTGTGTGGTTGTGGTCAAAAAGTCCTCTGGAACTCCTCCACCTCCACTTAGCAGTTGGTGCTCAACATCTATCCTGAGAGGCTCAAAGGATGGACGGACACACGGTGCCATTACGGCAGCGGGAAATCCAGGTAACCGAGGTTCCTCCGCAGCGGTGCAGCTCCACAAGGAGCCGCGCGTCCTTACAGTGGACCACTGCGTGGCACTTTGAAAGAGGGAACCAGATCTAGGTGACTGAGGTAGGATAGTCTCTGAGATATGGGGAAGTCAGAAACAGCAACACTGTTTCAGAACAGTATGCTAGACAGAAAGCTCCCCCCCTACACAAAACCCCCTGTTATTTCCAGACTGAAGTGTGGGGGAAGCAGGGACTTGCATCCCTGTGTGTATGTGAACATGCCAGGTCCAGTCTGTGAGGCCGCCTCAGAGTGCTGACACTGGTTACCTCTGGGAGAGGAATAGGGTTAGGGAGCGGTATGTCATTTCCTCTATCTTCGTGAATGAGAAAACCCATATATTTGGCAGTATTTAGAAAGCAGAGGCAGCGTGTGAGTGTGTGTTTGTGTGTTGAGGTAAAAAGACACTTGAAGACTGGTTCTGGAGACTGTCCCTT
Organism: Mellivora capensis; assembly: GCA_004024625.1. Taxonomy (NCBI): domain Eukaryota; kingdom Metazoa; phylum Chordata; class Mammalia; order Carnivora; family Mustelidae; genus Mellivora; species Mellivora capensis. Next base: position 7,134 of record PISX010010000.1, on the reverse strand, counting down.
TGGTTTGCAACCTCGCTGAGTTCACCATGGCACTGACAATGTGTGAGGGTCCTTCTCCCCTCACACATGCACATGTTGAAGCGTGGTAGGGGAACGGTGGTGTGGTGCCTCAGTAACCGGATGTGAAACAAGCTATAGGATCCTGTTCCATCTCATGTTCGCAATGTGCCTGCATCCCAAGCCAGCCTCTTCTAAAATGAATTATTTTGCCTTCTGCTTTTCTCCTCCTTCTTCTTCCTCTTCTGCTCCTCTTCCTCCTCCTGCCCTTCCTCCTCCTCATTCCTCTTCTTCTTCTTTTAACAGAAAAGGTTCCAGCCGAATCACAACCTGAACTGGGCACCTGGGGAGAAGGCAAAGGTGATGATGAATTATCCCCAGAAGAAATACAAATGGTAAGGTTTTTCTGCACAGTCAGGTGTTGCTAACTGGTGTTAGTTAGGAGGTCATCCTAAATTCCCTTGCTTTGACTGTCATATCAGGTTTTCAAAGTTATAAATAAATATTTTAGATACAACTTTTCCACCTGATTTCCTGATTCTTAATACACTTTTCATAAGTTTTAAATTTGCAGTAGCATAATTAAAGAAGAAATTGCCTTGGAATAATTTTACTAATATTAGATTTATTTTCAGCTGCAGTAAAAGAGTTCTCCAGACCAAATGGGTCTTTTATAATTACTGCTGGGGTGCTTTTTAATTGTTTGCATTGCCTGTATTGTGCTAATGTGGAGAAAGCAGAAGCAGATGACTGAGAAATGAAGAGCAACACTGTAACCGTTGAGGTCTAGTTGCCAGTTGCAGGCTGTCCTCTCTGGGTGAGTTTCAAAAGGAAACTGATAGGTCTGGCACAGGCCCCTGCCTGCTCAGTTACAGCAGTGTCTGTGTATACTTCCTGCAGACATTGGCATGACCAAGCTGAATGGATCCATCTTCCTGGGGCGGGGAGCAGTGTTCCCTAGAGTGGCCCTGGCGTGACACTGTCCTCCACCTACGGAGCTGGGAACCCAGCTCCCACAGACACACTTTGAGTGACTCTACCTGACAAATGACAACACCTTAATTTGTGCAGCAGTTGAGGGGGGACGGAACTTCACTGGTATCATCATCTCTGTGACCCTGTCACTAGTCACGCTCGGATGGGGGCACAGCAGCGTCTCCTGTTCACTTGGGCAAAAAACAGTAGTGTCTGGCCCAAGGTCCTGGTAATAAGTGGAAGAGCTGACTAACCCTCCATCCCCAACCTGCAGCGGCCCCAGCCCCTCTGTCCCTGTACCCCATTTTATTCCCTCATCCCTCCACTAGAATACAAGGGCCTCGAGAGCAGGAGCTTGTCTGCTTTCGTGGCCATGTTCCTAGAGCCTAGAACAGTGTTCTAATGATGAGTGCCTTTGATGAGCAGGATCATCAGTAAGCCTTACTAGAACATTCTAAGTTAATACTGCTATTATGTGTACTTATGAATGCCCCCTATATGCCAAGCCTTTTACATATGTTCTCTTGTGTGGCAAGCTGACATGGGCAGCCTGGCAGAGGAGTCATCCTCGCAGGCTCCACTGAGCGGTGGTACACACGTGGGTCTGCAGCCTGGGCCCCGTGAGGGTGGCCCGGTGCCTGGGTCCACTCCCTAGAATATCAGCTGCCGGGGCAGAGCACTGGCTCAGAATCTTCTTGCTCTCCAGGCTTGCTGTTTCTTCTCCAAGCCCGAATAAAGGACTGACCCACGGTGGGGCTGATGACTGAACGAGCTGCCTGGGAGGGTTGTGCGTCATGGTGCCAGGCATGTAGCAAGTGCTCACGAGTTCCCCCACCTTTCCCTGGCAGGCCAGCTATCTGCTGCGCAGGGTAGAAGAGACTAGCCTGTGCGCAGGCTCTCAGGTCACCGCTGCACGTGTGCAGAGAGCACTGAATAAGGGTGACTCACATGGCAGCTGGAGCTCAGTGGAGTTTCATATGTATTTTTTTTTTAAGATTTTATTTATTCATTTGACAGACAAAGATCACAAGTAAGCAGAGAGGCAGACAGAGAAGGGGAAGCAGGCTCCCCGTGGAGCACAGAGCCCGATGTGGGGCTCAATCCCAGGACCCTGGGATCATGATCCAAGACAAAGGCAGAGGCTTTAACCCACTGAGCCACCCAGACGCCCCATTTCATATGTATTTTATACACAATCTGGTTTCACAAACATTTACCACCCCTCCCTCCCAGACAAGTGGTTTCCTCTTTAAAATTGTCAGCTTAGAAGCACAAGTGGTTTCCTCTTTAAAATTGTCAGCTTAGAAGCATAGAACTGATCCCAGTGATAGTACTACTGGCTATGACTTTCCTAGGACTTGCTTTGGGGTGTTCCCTCGGAGCCTGTGGTATTTGCTTTGGAATACCAAGCAGAGCTATCTTTGTTCTTTACAGGCAAAAGTAATTCTGAGTTAAGGGACTAAGTCAACAACTTCAAGTGGCTTTGCCAGGCCCCTGCCCTCCTCTAGATTCTCTGGCGTTCCAGAGTGCGCCCTCTGAGTAGGTGCTCCGTGGTCCCCAGGCCCCGCAGACGTGGCAGCCGGAAGCCTTGGGTATGGAGGGTGGCTGGGGAGCGACTGTGGTGTGGATTCCAGTTAGTCAGGAGGCGACGAGGGGTGCGTCTGGGCCCAGCTGTGGAGGCAGAAATGAGAAAGGTGCTGGGGGACTGGACTGGACTGGACTGGGAGGAGGAGCCTGGAGCTTTCCGACTTGGGGAAATGATGCTGGCAGTCAGAAGGGAGAGCAGGCTGGGCAGGGCAGGGGATACCGAATTTCGTTTTAGACACCCTCTGGGACATCCATGGAAAATGTCTGGTGGGCAGTAGGAGTCAAGGCTCAGGATAGAGATGTGAGTGTGGGAGACATCCTACTGCTGATGTTTGAAACAGTGCGTCCCGGGGAGAAGGAGTAAGGCAAAGGACAGCGCCTTGGGGACCCTCCACAGGGAGGAAGGCTGAGGTGGAAAAGCCAGCCCACAGAAGTGAAGGCCAGTTAGACTATACTCCCTTCTCCTATAGCCAAATGATGGCAGAAGTTTCTTAAAATCTCAGTTTCTCTTCAGTTTGTACAGAATTTTATTAATGAAAGTGATGATCTCACGTTCCCCCAAATAATGTAACAGGACCCGCATTTCTTTGCTGGAGAAAAAATACGCATAGCTCTGTCCCTTGAATGATTTGTACGTCGGCAGAATTTACCTTCTGTTTAGGATTTTTTTTTTCCTTTTATACACTTCATAAATGAAATAGCTACAGTAAGAGTCAGAAGTTTGCCTTTCTCCTGTAGGTAGTGGTGAACAGCAGAAGCTTGTTAATCTTTGCTGATGCCTGACCTTTAGAAGCCTCTAAAAGCATGCCGGGGTGGGTCAGAGAAAGGCTGGCAGCAAGGATGTCTGTAATCCACCAATGCCCGATCCCAGCAAGAGATGACAAAAGTGCGTGGGCTCAGGGACTCGATAGAGTCTGTTACAAATCCTCTTTGTAATTTGGGTGTAATTTGGGGCTGTCTCTCAGTGTAATTTGGGGCAAGAAGATTTGCCTCACTGGACTTGAGTGTGGCAAGAACCAACCACCCCACAGAATTGCTGGGAATGCAGAGTACCTGGCCGCATGCAGGGTCCATGCGAGCTACTCAGCTCGTGTTGGCCCCAGGGCACACCTGCATTCACTGCGCCTCTCCAGAAGGGGATGTAGACAACGCAGAGGAAGAGCAAAGGGTCCCATCATTAGGCTTTTCTTAATGACTGCTGGTGCCCCGTCCTTCCACTTCCTTTTTGGGTCCTGAGTCACTGTCTGTAAACATGCTACTGACCGTTCCCAATACTGCTAGCTATTTCAGGGTCCCGGGATCAGTGACTGAAGCCATCAGAACCAGCAAGACCTCCCTAATTTGTTCGGGGTTCCTGCAAGTGGATTGGGCAGAAGGAGGTGACACTCAGAACTTTGAGGGCCGCCTATTTAATGCTCACTTAACATCTCCCTTAATTGGGAGTGATGGCCAAGTTCCGTATCTTACAGTCTGGCCAACCAAATCTTACTTAACACACACAACCCTGAACATGAAAAGAAGCAGGGCACTATTGGTTTTAAATTGGTAAGTGTTGTAGCAAATCGTGGTCATAATTCATAATCGCTGTTTTGGAATTTTTCCTTAGGGTAAAATAGTGAATTAAGCCCTATAATACCAATTTAGTTCATTATTTCACCCATAGGAGCAGTTGTTACATGTTCCAAAATGGTTGCAGAGTGTTATATGGTTTGCACAGTAAATTTCCATTTATAACCCATGATGCAGGTATATTAACGTTTGAGTTAATATAAGCAGATGTTTTGTGGTCAGGCTGAGTGAAACAAAATTGTTTTCTGATGTTACTTAGAGAAAATACCTCCTTTTCTAAGGCTGCATTCATTTTTCTTGCTTCAAGTGAAACCACCTGCATTAATTGATGTATTCCTCAGCATGATTTTTAAAGACGTGCGTGTGACTTCTGTTCTCAAATCTGCATGAAAGGTGTCCCTAGCCCCTGTTCCCTGTGCTAGCCCCAGGAAGCACTAGGTGCCTGGCTGGCATGGCTTGTGATCTGTGGCCGCCCTCATGGCGAGAGTTGTTGGTAGAATCTGGGCACCACACGGCTGAGAACTGAAGTCCACACCCTGGGGAGGTTTCGGGTTCACAGGGGCAGACGTGGGGATGGAGATGAGGGTCACAGAACCATGAGTATGAAGCTGTTTGGCACAGAGAAATCCTATCTGGAAGACTCCTGAGAGGTCCTGAGCCAAGGGGGCAGAGTGCTTTTGGGCTGAGTCCCTGTGGGTTCCAGCCTCTGTGGGTTCACAGTCTTCTGTTCAGTTTGCTGTTCTTGCCTCTTTGCAATGCAGATAACCTCTTCTGGCCTTGTTTTATACTCAAAGACCTTTGTAGGAGTGATTTTCTTCTTAAAACTATAGTAAAGAGGATTAGATTAGAAAAGGATTTCTATAACAATGTATTCACAATGTGGATTTGTAGCCTTTAAACCAGATTATAAACTCTTTTGGGGCCCCCTATTTGGAAGTCTAACTGACTTCTAAATGGAATAAAGAGGTTAAATAATAGTGCCTAACACACATGTAACACACACCACATGCCAGATACTTGAGTGTTCATTAGTGTGTGCAACCCCGTGTGGTAGGTTCTGTTGCTGGCCCCATTTCATGGAGAGCTCCCATTCCTAACCTTTAAATGTGGTGCCTTCCACTGTGGTTGAGGGGTTGGGGGAGGTTGCTGGGGGCGTTGGGTCTGTGCTGAGAGCAGACACTGCATTTTGGTGTGAGACCAAACAAGATGGAGTAGAAAGAGCCATGGCAGGAGGCCCACAAAGACAGTCTGGCTGCTGTCATGCTTCTTGGGCCCTTCTTGTCCACCTTACCAATCATGCAGGCCTCATGTCCCCCTTTCCAGTACCTCACAGAGATGGTGACACGTATCTTAGACCCTGGGGGGATTTGCCTTCCTGGGGCCTGTAGGTACCCCGTCCTTGGTGCTAACCATGGAGCCCAGGCCTTGCTGGGTATCGCACCTTGTGAAGTCCCCATCCCCCTGCGGGACAGATGCCAGCAGCTGCCAGGGAGCTCCAGTGTCTGTGGCGAAAGTGTTTCTCATGCTGGAGCAAGTGAGATGACCTCGAGTCACAGCGGCTCTCCAAAGTTTGAAACCAGAGAGGTGGAAGGGGCCTTCAGGGCATTTCATGACTCATTTTGCAGATCTGGAATCTCACTCCCGGAGAAATTAAATAATAATAACTTGCACTTAGTGAGAGCTTCCTGTGAGCCATGCGCTTTGTAAGCCACTTACATGTATTCGCACATCTTCCTCTTAAGAACTGCTAACGAGGGCGCCTGGGTGGTTCAGTGGGTTAAAGAACTGCTAACTAAGTCGTGTTAGCATCCCGTTTTAGTGATGAAGACAGGCACAGGAAAGGTAGCTGCCCAAGGGTGTCCAGCTTAGAAAGTAAAGGAGCCCTCCCTCCCCACCCTCAGCATCATCACCACCTCTCTTGACGAAGAGGCCTGGTCACACGACAGGCGCGACAGAAGCCTGTGACCGGTCCAGGGTCATCCAGGAGTTGCCGCGAGGCTGTACGGGCTGGCTCTGAAGTCCCAGGCATGTCCCCAACCAGCCCCTGCCGGCCAGCATTTGCCACTCCCTGTCTTACTCAGCAGAGGAGAGGAGAGGTGTACGGGTTCACCACCGAGGCAGCGTTGGCAGCCACCCTGAGATCTGGTGCAAGGAATGCTGTCAGCGGCCTGGCCACTGCCTGATTTGCCCGAGCCCCGCCAGGTCTCATGAGCTGACCACCTTGCACTTGGCTGTGGGAAAGAGGTTTTGTTGTTTTGGAAAACACAGTGTCATTGTAACTCCCACCCCCAGTGGAGGCTGCTTTCTATGAAGAGCTTGGCCTCGGCGAACCTCTCTCCTCAGCCCTATTGCCACTTGATCCCTCGAGGCGTTAGTTTCTCCCACTTCCTCCAGGGACTGGGTACTTGCCGGGTGGCCTTAAGAACCCAAGGCTTGAAAGGAAACGAGAGCCAGAATCTGGTCCCACTCCTGAGCAGGGCTGACAGTCGTCCTTCAGAGGTAATAGTTACCCGGAGGCCTAGAAGGACGTGCAGCAGGGGCCACGTGCCCTGGAGTTGGGGTGGAACAGAGAGCTTTATTCCCAGGGGACATTCCCGTAATAAACCACCTCAAACCCTTAGTTAATCTTCCTTAGGAACAGTTTAAAAAGCATAAAAGGGCTGAGGATTGAAAAGGACGGGGCCATATTTTGTCATTAGAAAAATAAAAAAATGCTGCCAGCAAAAATAAATAAAAACCCTAAGTAGACCTGGGAGAATTATTGAAAGTAAATTAGCACCTATATGCCAAAGTAATTATATTTTTTCCTTAAATACTGGACTCAAGTAACTGTTGACAGTTAACAGAGCTGATACTTTCAAAGTCAGAAGTGGACTTTCTATTCCCGTAAATAACCCGCTGCATGCCTGAGAAGAGCCGTGTGGGCGCCTTGTCAGCAGCTGGCAGGGCGGCCTGCCGGGGGGCTTAGGGCGGCCCTGCACGTGCTTCCCCAGCATTTCTCCCTTT
>PISX010009999.1:0-72671 GCA_004024625.1 Mellivora capensis | reverse complement strand
TGGGTGTCTCGGAAGGTGCGGGGGCTGGAGCCTCAGGGTCCAGCGTGTCCTCCTGGGCCAGGCCAGGGAGCTCCCCATCCCGCATCCCCATGCCCGGCTGTGAGCCTGGTACGTCGTGGGCCTCCTTCACAGGTGCTGAGTGGGCACGAGCGGACGTCAGAGTTTCTCAGAGCGCCGGGCCAGCGCCATCGGTGAGCCTGGCCAGCGCAGCTGCCCCTTGGTTGTGATGATGCCATTCGGGAGAGTCGGGAGTGAATGCTGGCAAGAGGGAGTCAGAATGGGGGAGGGACCAGGACGTGGCCCTGCCCGGAGGCTGAGAACCCTCACTTCAGGGCATCTGTGTCAGAAGCTCCCCAGGATCAGACCCCAGGACCAGGGCACCTGCTCGCTGGGCGGGCAGGGCACAGGGGTCCTCCGGAGCTGCTGGCGGGGCCGGCACGCCCCCTCACCCCGTCCCCGGGGCCCCACGCCAGCGTTCACCCCGAGCTGATCCATCGCCTCAGCCAAAACCACAGTCTGCTGTTTGTGATTGCGAGACTCAATTATGGAAACAAGCGGGGTCAGGAGCCCTCCATTTACCTTCCTCCGGCCGTCGCTTGCGGAGCTGGGACGAGAAGCGTCCCACACATGTCCGGAGGGGAGTGGGGAAACGTGGCCCACGCTGCCTTGGCAGGTCACAATCTTGGTTCAGCCGTGCCCGCCCCACGCGCCCGAAGCTGCAGCCCCCACAGGACACGGACGATATGGCCCCAGCGCACATCCTCTGCCGCGCGGAAGCCGTCCTGGGCCCCATACCTGCTCCGCCGCACAAGGCACATGCACTGGTTTAAGACCACGGGACCCGGGTAATCTCTGAAAGTCGTGTCCAGAAGCTGGGGCTGCGGGCTGCCGCCTCTGCCCTGCACACGCCGGGCCTCAGGATGCGCAGCGACGGTGCAAGTGGACAGTCACGCATCAGCCGCCTCGGCCCCGTCTTCCTGAAAGGCCGCCAGGAAGAAGGAAGCACGAGCACCCGACCCTTTGACTCCGTAATCCCACTGCAGGGACCCGGTCCTCGGGAAAGAACTCGAAGGAAAGGAAAAAGCTCAAAGTCCCGAGATATTTACAGCTGCAGAAGCGGCCCCCCGCGGGACCCCGCCTGTCCGACGGTCAGGTCGTAGTTTGGGAGTCCCACAGCAGCCGTCGATGGGATATCCCGCAGCCATTAAGCCTGACTGCAGGAAGACTCGACACGGGGGGAGTCTCTGAAACATCATTAAGTGGAAAAGCAGGACCCCTGACGACAACTGGGTAAAAATTAAAATTACATAGAGATGAAGCTCAGATTTGGCCACAGAGAAGTAGATGGTGGGGTTAAGATGAGGAGGTTGGGGTCTAACTCTTAAAAGAAAATTAGAGGAAATCAGTAAAAGTTTACAGAACAGTCTCCTTCCAAGTCACCAGCCCCGTGTGCTGGGGGGTTATCTCAGCCCCGGAGGAGCCGCGTCCGTCTGTCCCGTTCGCTGCCGGGTTCTCTGAAGCACTCTCCTTGCACCTGAAAATGCTGTGCTGTTACAGGCGTGAGCCCCAGCGCACCACCTCTGGCTCGTTTGTCCCCAGGCCATACCTTTACGGAGCAGAGGAGGTGCAGGCACTGGGGGGACGGGGAGCACGAATGGGGCCGGTCCCCACGCTCACGGCTGCAAGGCACCAGCACAGAGGCAGGAGGCCCACGGCACAGCCGGGCAGAAGGGACAGACTGTGCCGCCCAAGAGCAGCCTGGGCCAGAGAGCAAGGTGTTGTCTCACCCCGGGGCAGGGTGGGAGCTGGGCCAGAGGCAGAACCGGCAACCCCAGGCCAGGCAACATGGCCAGGGTCCTGTCTGGGGCCATTCTCGCTCAGGCACCAGGAGGGAGCATCCCTCATTCAAGGCGACTCGATTCTGTTCACCTAGGAGGACTGACATCCGGTGAGAAGGCCAACAGCTGACTGTTTTTTCAAAGACAACACAGAGGAACCAGCCAGAAGTTGGAAATTGTCCAGAGAGGGGAGGTCAGCCTGTGGTTGCAGACCCCAGCGGAAGGGAAGCCAGTGCCTCTGTCTCTTGCCCTTCCTGATGTCCCCCCACCCCAGCCTAGTGCCTAAGGGCTGCAGAGCCTGAGCTCCCCTCTGTTGGCAGGTGTCAGGACCTCTGGCTGTTGGCCGGGCTGCCCTTGACCAGTGAGGATGTGGCGGAGACGTTCGGGCGGACAGAAAGGACCAGAGCCGTAGTGCTGGGCCCGAGTCCCACCTCAAGAGCCGCAAAGCAGGGCGCATAGACGGGGAACCACGCCTGCCAGGCAGCACCTCCGGCTGACTGTGCCCATGGGCTTACGGCTGCGCGGGCAGAAGTTAGAGCAGCCTTTCTGCAGCGGCTGTAATGAGGCTGTCCCTGGGGCTGCAGGACGGAGGCCGGAGTGAGACGGTGGGATGAGAACACAGCAGGGACACTGAGCCCTGCCAGAGCGGCCACAGGACCTCCCATGGGCGGGGCTTCACCTCCTCTGACTTGGACACATTGTTTACAGAGAGACGCAAGACGTTGATTAATCGCACAACTAAACAAATCATCATCTCCTCGATGCAGGGGCAAGACTGGCTGGATTTGAAGGAGCTGAAGTTGGAAAAGGAGAAGGAACAGGGAGAGAGAGCGAGCACACACTCAGGTGCCTGGGGGCGCCGGCGTGCACTGGGAGGACGTTGCATGAAGGCAGATGCTCCCCCCGAGGGCAGCACTGACACTGGACACATGTCCCCTTACAAGGGCAGTGCCTGGCTCAGGACCCCACAAGGGAGAGGCGCCGTGAGAAGAGCCCTTCCTTCAGAGTGTCCTGCTCTTGGGGGACGTCCCAAGAAAACCTAGGTCCCTTTGCCCCAGAGGCTGACCTCACAGCCCACTGGCCCAGGGTCCCAGCAATGGCCCAGTCCCCGGGAACAGCCTGGGAAGCTTCCCGGCTGAGTTTACAGGGCACACTGACCGGCTCCACGTTGGGTCAGGAGCAGGCAGGCCTCGCCAGGGGTGAGTGTCCGGGAGGCCCGGCACCCAGGGATCTGGCCATAGCCCACGGGCCCAGGATGAACCAAGGGCCCTCTCACCTCCGGCCATAATCCTAGATACACACGGAGAAAGGTTTTCACTCTGTACCTGTCACTGTGGGGTGGGAAGGAGCCGTGTGATTACCAGCCCCGAAGTGTGCGATCACTCGTCACTGGTGAAAATCCTGTCAAACCTGGCCCTTTCTTCTTAATTAAGAAAAAAACCTAAGTATCATTGTAAGAAGTACTTTTAACCCAGCAAATATTTTTAAATAATTAATACCATTAGGGAGAGTGGAGAGGAAGAAAGGCCCATGGCTCTTTTTTCTTGAGTTGAGAAACTCTGGATTTCAGATCTTGGCTGCCTTCGTCTAGATCTTTCCCCCCAGAAGCAGAGCTTGAGATAAGGTGTTGTGTGCGGGAGGCTTATTTTGGGAAGTGATCCGAAGGAAAGGGGCTGGAAAAGTGAACCAGGGTGGGGGTTGGTGAAGCTGATCTAGGGTAGATGACTGAGCTGAGTTCAGAAGAAGCAGGGCCGGGGGCTCAGCCCCTGTAGGACTTGGGGACGCTCTGCCGAAGTGTCTACAGGAGGAGCAGAGAAAGGGAGTTGTCACCGCCGGCCCCGGAGCCCACGGGGAGGCCTGTGCCACAGGGTGTGGACAAGCAAGGACCTGCCTTGCTTCCTGCAGACCTCACACCTGGTGGGGGCCTCGGGGGGCAGAGATGCCTCAGGCAGGAGGCGATTAGGGTACACATGGGGACCCCTGATTACTGGAGCAAAGGCTGGAGCAGGAAGGGGAGCTGAGGGGAGGTGGGCTGGGGCACAAGAAGTATGAGTCCGTCCACGTCTCACACCCCCATCTCCTGTCCAGTCTGTCACGGACCCTTCGAGGTGCAGCCAGCCTCAGCCCCGCCACGAGTCAGTGCTTGTCTCCCCTTCGGAGATGAGCCAGAGATGCCTCACCACGTCCCTCTTTGCCATGGTTTACCTCTAGCGCCCCTGGAGTGCGTGTGCCGTGCCATGTCTTGGACCCCTGCCGAGCCTATCTCGCTCTGGAACCTCCTCAAAACCGGTAGCCTTCGGAGACCCTAATATTCGCTGCCTCTGGGTCCAAAGAGGCCACTAAGTTCACGCCCCTTCTTGGTGGGGGGAGAATAGACAACTTGCCCTTGCGTCGAGTCGGGGCAATGTTCCAGAATGCCCCAGACTATAAATACTCCATTAATGTGGAAGCCACGGGTCTCCCCAGAGTTCATCTCTCACCCACCGATGCACATGGGTCCCTGGGCATTCAGCGACCTTCCCTCTTCCTGCCTTCTGATCCAAGCAGCGTAGTTTCCTCCACATGGTGCGTGAGCGTGATGTCCTCTGCAATGTCGGAACGACCACAGACCCTGCAGACAGCGTGATAACGAGCAGCAGAGCCCCGGCAGCCCTGTGGCGAAACAGCACATATGCGCTGCTCTGCTTTCCGTGTAAAAGAGAGAGCTTTGAACCCGTGTACCCAGTAGTGGAGGCGGTGTCAGTGGGTCGGGCTGCTGACAGCGCCTCCCCCCGGCACAGAGCCCATCGTCCAGTCTCTGCTCACAGGCTGCTCACAGGAAGCTCGCAGTCTGTGTTTGGAGGCGTGGGTACTCGCTCACCAGCGGCCACCGTCCACCGTGCTTCTCCGGTCCCTGTGGGGGACCTGGACAGGGATGTATGAGGGACCTCCAACCTTGCTTCCTTCAAGTCTAATCTTGATTGTGGGTCTCATCTCCACTGTTTGCCCGTGCTGGCTGGGGGCCCCAGCGGCTGTCACAAGCCTGTTTCGCATTAGCAGTGGGCTCCTGGGCAGTGTCTGATTTTGACCACCAGCTCTAGAATCCCCTCCTGAGGGACTTCCCTAGCTCGGTCCCCCCCCAGAAAGCAGGCCCTGGGAGAGGTGCCTACCAGCAGGGGGTGTACTGTGGGACATGCATAGGAGTGAGGGCACTGGGGATGCTAGACAGGGAACGAGGGAGAACAAACTCAAGGGCGAGTCATTGAGTGATCGCCACTGTGGGCAACCCAAGCCGTCCCAGGGGGAGCTTGGGGGGAGCCAGGAATGAACCGACCCAGGGGTGCCAGAGGGAGCATTATTCTCCGGGCAAGGATTACTCCACACAGCCTTAGCCCCTCCGCACACCCAGGTTTGCCCACGCATCAGAACAGCTCCCGGAGGCATCCCCAATGGCATCAGCAGCAAAGCCTGTGAGCAGAGACTGGACGATGGGCTCTGTGCCGGGGGGAGGCGCTGTCAGCAGAGCCGTGCACAGCCAGCTGCCCCGGCAAAGGCCGGGGTGAAAAGATGGGTGGGAGGTGGGGCGTGGGAGCTGTCTGATGTGTGGGCTGAAGTGGGGAGACTTTGGGCAGGTCCCCTGCCTGGGTCTCACTCTTCCTGTCTGTGGCACTGGATTCTTAATAACCATTCTCCGGGAGGTGTGAGAATCAGTGGGGATGGTGGTGGGAGAGCTTTGTGGACTATACAGTTCTGCCCTAGAGAGAGGGGTTTGCGGTCATTGTGCAAGAAGGTGGCTCCCAGCATGCAGCCCCAACGTTTTCCAGGGGCTGCCTCGCCTTCCCATAGTGCTTGGATCCCCAGGCTTCCCGCTTTCACTGGGATAGGAGGTCCTTGAAGGTTAGACAGCAGGAGGCAGCACATCACACCCCAGTGCACCCCGGGGTTTGTGCTTCTCCCTCCGCAGTCCTCCCCCATCTGGCCCCTGCCCCACTCTACCCCTTGTGCCGGGAGGGAAGCCTTGTCAGTGCCTCCGCGAACACCCAGGGGACCGAGGGCATTCTCCCAGTAATGACTGCTGATGTTTCAGAGACGTGTGTCATCACCCCGGGATTGTGACAGCTCCGTGAAGCAGGCAGGGGAGGAGGACGAGACAGCCGCTGCTGAGAGGAGGTGGCGGTGGTTGGAAGCAGCATTTGGGTCGTCTGCTGCAGGGAAGGAGGTGCAGAGGAGGTCTGAAAGTTGGAGAAAAGTTCTCAGGAAGTTTGCCGGAGTCTGCCTCGGGCTCTCCGTCAGTCTCCCCCAGCCTCCAGTGGAGTCAGAAGGTGTGGGTGGGGGGAAGGAAGCCTGTGGGAAGGGGTGAGGAGGCAGGGATGCGAGCAGAGCACTGGGGGAGCATGGAGGGACAGGAGTTGCACCTCCAACATCTCCGGGGGCGGGAGGAGTTTGTGATTGCAAAGATGTGATCGTCTTGCAGAACCGTTGTACTTACATGCTCTAGGGAGTGCTGGAAATCTCTGGAGAGGGTGGACAGGAAGCACCAGTGCAACCCCCACCCCCAACCCTGCCCCATGCGTGCGGAGGAGCCTGCAGCCAGCAGGCAGGTTCAGCACCAGGGACAGCAGCCTGGGCCTCTTGACCTGTGTTTGCCTCACAATCCCCAGAAAACCCCACTTGTGCTCAGGGCAGGAAGCTTGGTTTCCCGTAGCCAGCAGAGCTAGCCATCCCCGGTGCTGCAGGAAGCGAGCTTTCCCCTGATGCCCCTCTCCCCACTTCTCCCACCCCGTACACCTGCTCATGTTCCCCTTAAAAGTATCCAGAATTCCCTCTCTCGGCCCCTTGACTCTGGAGCCAAAAAGGGCAGATCTATTCCAACTTGGAAAACAGGAGAGAGTACCCCTGGGTGGAAGGAAGGGCTCCTCAGTTGGGCAACACTGCTTAGGGGGACCTCTGTCGCCCCACTTATAGCTGAATTGGGTCAAGATGGCTTTACGTGGTACTTTTTGTTTTTGTGTTTTGTGGGAAGCAGGTGATGTTTACGAGAAACTAGGAGAGGATGGGGAGAGAGAAGCGGGGTCTTAGGAAGAATAGAGGTGTGTGGGGATGGATGAAGAAGGAGCTAAAAGCAGTGGAGACCTAAAGGCTGGGATGGGCTCATCCTGAGGGACTTGGGACATGGCTGGCCCAGCTGCCCACTTCCAGAGACGCCCAAGGATGCATGGGCTCCCCATGCTTTGGCCTCTTTGGCTTTTCTGCTTTGGCCTCCCCCACATGGACTCCGTACCTTGTCTCTGCCTAAGGCAGGGGCTTGGGGCTCAGACCCCTTCTCCACATCAGTTTTTTGGGTTTTGTCCCCTTCCCCTAACAACAATGTGCTCTCTGTACAAAAACCCTTTTGGTTTTTTTTTATCGTTGAGATGCTTTGTGGGTTTTTGCCAGCCCAGCAAAGCTTTCTTGGCTTCAGCAACTCCCTGTGGACATGCCCCGTGCAACCTCCTGGTCCAGTTCACTGCCCCCTTTCTGGGACTACAAGAGCCAGATGGTGTGGAGCCCCAGGGCTCGGCCCCCTCACCACCAGCCTCCTGGGCTCACCTCTGCCCTTCTTGGCTTTCTGCTGAAGCAACCCCTGCTGCTTACACCCCACGCTCTATTGTGTCTCCGTCTGTGGCGGTTGCTCTTAGTTTTCTTATATTCACTCCTAGGCTGGGGGCAGCCTCAGCGATGCAGCTGACCGCCATGCCTGCTGATTGATAAGGGGGCTTTGGGTTTCCCCCAGAACCTCATCTTCTGACCCACTGGGGTAGGCCATGGCCAAGAGCTTGTGTCCTGCCTGTGGGCTTGCCACTCTCCAGGGGCCCTCTGCTGCCTCTCTCCCTTTCCCACAGGCTGACAGCTTGAGCCCAAACCACGGGGCTGCTCCGTGTACGACATGCTATGCTTTGGCCATTGGCCATCTCGTTGAGCCTTGGGCAATAGTTAGGGTACTTTTCTGCCCATTTTATAGATAAGGAGACAGACTTGGAAAGCTTTAGAGCAGGATTGCCCAGTAGACCTTTCTAGAATGGTGGAAATGTTTGATATCTGCATTCAGTACAGTGGCCACGAGCCACATGTGACCTCTGACCCCTTGAAATGTGCTAGTAGAAGACCCAGATGTGCGGTAGGAGACCCAGAGCTTCATTTACTGCATTTTAATTGAGGCCTTGGAGATTTGGGCGGAGCGTCTGCCTACTTCCAGAACTGGGGCTCAACCAGGCTGTTCTGAGTCACCTATTCCCACCCAAAGATCACTGGTCTCAGAGTCTGCTGCTGGGTTCAGACACTCCCGATGCCTGGCCTTTACCTCTCCCTTGACTCTCACCCGGGCTAGTTTCCCTCTCCGGAGAAGACAAGTCTGTAGCTCAGCGAGGAGGAGCCCCCAGGCTCACTCTTGCCCTGATTCTGATGCCTGCCCTTGCTGGGGCAGGGGACAGAATCAGAGGAAGCTACAGGAGGGACCTGTCCCAGTGACACAGCAGGTGTGACACCCTCCGAGGGGTGTGGCCTGCTTCACACCAGTTTGCGGAGGAGGGAGCGTCCCCCCACCCCTGGGGGCGGTGCTTGACTGCAGCAGTGATCCTGAGCTCCCTTCTCTGACAGCTGCTGGCCACCCTGCCTCTTCCTTCAGAGAAGACACCGTGAGCCGGTTAGACCCTACGGCGCGTCTTCCTGTCCCCTGGGCTGTTACCACTATCGCACCCTCTCCATGGGGTCTCACGCCAAGGGGCCCAGTGTCCTCCTCTCCCTGGGATGAGCTCTTGTTCCCGGTCCCCAGCCGAGCTGCAGGCAGTTTTCGCTTCCTGTGCTCAGCGTCTTTGCGGGAGTGGGTTTGTATCCCAACCCTGGACAGTGGTAGAAAATGAGGCTGCACATAGCTTGGAGGCATGGAGGGGGCTGCTGGCCTCCCTAAAAATCAAACCAGAGTGGCTGGAGAGCTGGACAACAGGCCGCAGGTTGGGGGACAGGGCTTAGCCTCTCTGGGCCTCAGTTGCCTCTGCTGTAATTCTCCATCTCACAGGGTTGCTTGGGGCGCGTTGAGGGGACATACATAAATGAGCTTCATGGGCTGGAGTGCAGGACACAAATGTCATGGTGGCCATGTCACTGGAGCCCCTGAGAGCCGGAAGGACATCCGAGTCAGCCTCCCCCCAGTACAGCTGTGTGGATGGAGAGGAGGCGGGGCATGGACGGGGCAGAGCTCCCAGGAAGCAGTGGCCACATAGGGAGCTTGCCTTCTGGTCTGGTCGAGCACAGAGAATGACCAGATGTGCCACCCGTGGCGCTTGTAGGGGGACAGCTCACCCCACGCTCTCCTGACACAGAGCAAGGCCCCCAGGTGGCGAAATCACTCAGCATGCTGGGAAGTCAGAGGCACATACCAGAGTCACGAGTACATGCTGTCTGGGTTGCCTTGTGTAGGGTCAGGACGCGCTCCCCCCCATGTAGAGGTCTCTTTGTTGGGAGGCAGGGATAGGGAAGAGAAGGGACAGAAAGATGGGTTCATTGTGTCTTCTGCTTCCCTCCCTGCCTTGCAAAGGGACATAGAATGGCCGTAGAACACCCATAAAGAGGGGTGTTCAGTTGGATGCGACTGCCTTGGCCAGTTCGAGAGGGAAGACAGGTGTCCCTGCCCCACTGCACGGAAGACACGTCTATTGAAAGAGATATCTGTTTCCTGGTTTGCCCTGGGGAGAAGAGCTCGAAATAGCACCAGTGGAGGAAGGCGTGGGGGGTGAAGGAGAGATACACACGAAGACAGAAAGACAGAGGGAGAGACACAGAGAGATAAGCCCAGGGAGAGACAGAGAACAAAGTGTGGACAGCCCTCCAAGGGAGGGCTGCACGCGGGTCCACACCTCATCTCTGCGTCCGCCTCTGCAAGAGAGAAAACACAGCTTGTGGGCTCCAGCGTGGCCCACATGGCCCGCCTATGCCCAACCACCCACATAGGCAGAAGGCTTGAAGCAGAAATTAAGATGTCTTCCATCCTCCCCCGGGGCTGAGCAGATACCAGGAGGGAGCCCTGGTGGCCGCTGCCTCATTCCCAGCACAGGTCTGTCCTCCCCAGGGGGTGGTCTGCAGCCCCTGTATTTCTAGGGCGCGCCCCTCACCACCAGCCAGGGTGGGTTCCGAGAATGCAAACAAGTCTGAGCATAAGCCAGAACAAACAGTAATTAGGGAGGTAAATCCAACGCAAAAATAAGCTTAGTGCATTTCAAATTGAAATAAGAACATTCGCGGACTCTGCTCTGAAGTATCAGGGGAAGCTCCACTCCATTTGCATAGATAATTGTGAGATCACCCTTCTTTCCCAACCGAGGCCTGGGAGATGATCGGAGCAAATTCGGCCCCTCTAGGTAGAGAGAAAGGAAGCACATGTGGCCACTGCAGAGAGAACAAAGCCCGGGCTTTGGAGGCACTCAGTAGATATCTGTTGAATTAGTGAGCATGATTTACTGAGCACCTACTGTGCGCCAGCTCCTTCGTGTACAGAATGCCTTTGAAGCCCCACAGCCTTTGAGGGAGACAGCGCTGTCCCATCTTCGTAGCCGCAGAAAGTAAAACTCAAATGTGTAGCCCCTTGCTCTGAGTCACATGGCTGGTCAGGGCAGAATTGGGCTTGTCTCCAGGTCAGGGTGGCTCCCAAGCCTGAGTGTGCACGCCTTCCTGCTGGTGGAGGGTCCCAGAAGGGCTGAGGCTGCGTGCATGGTGGAAGGCAGGCAATGGGGGATGGCTCTTTTCCTACAAGTTCAGCTCTGCTTCTGCTCCTCGAGGGGAAGGGGGCAATGACCCAGACCCCACATCTCAGGTCCAGCTCTCCACCCTGGGACACACTCTACCCTCTGTCTCAAGAGAAGGGCTCTGTTTCTTCTCCATCCGATGAAATAGAATGAGATACACCCTCCTGCCACCTCCTTCCTGCCCTTTGGGGGGGCTGGGGTGTAGGACGAGGCTGAGGGTATTCTGGGTCCCTGGGAGCTGATCTGTCCCAGACTAGGATGATGACAATAATTATTGTCATGCCCTGTATCCCTGGAATGGAATTTCCAAGTCCTCTCAGTCTACACGGGAGAGGAAAATCAATATGCTCACCCAGAAGCCGAATGCAGACAAGGTGAGCAGCATGGGAGCTGGCTGCTGGGACGTTGTCCCCCAGTGCAAGTCGGGAGGCAGCAGTGGCAGCCACGAGCTAAGCCCCAAAGCTGAGCAGTGCATGGCTCATTTCCTTGTCCCGTCCTGGTGGGAGGGAGACCAAGAAGGAAAACCACCGTTGGCTTCTAGGCTCGTGGGGCCACTGTGCTGGGAGTAACAATGACCCTGGTCCCAGACATCAGGACAGAGCGAATGGGGGGCTGAAATGGGGCAAACCCCATTGCTGGACATCTGTGTTTGGGGCGGAGGAATCGGTTCAGTTGTGTGCTTCCTGCCAGCACAGACGTGGGTTTTCTGGGCTGCAAGAGGAGACCCAACTCGCTGTTCCTTCTGCAAACCCCAGTGCCCCCGCCCCGCTCTCAAGACCAGGCTGTGTGCTGCAAGCGCAGCACAAACCACAGGGGTCCCTGTGTCCCCTGCCAATAGCCACATTCAAAAAGTGAAAAGAAACTGGTGAGATTCATTTTGACAACATACTTTATTTAACTTGGCATATCGAAGATAGTGCTGTTTCAATGAGTAATCAGATACACCAGTTATTTTTCAGTCTTTTCTGTTGTACCAAGTCTTTGAAATCCCACTTGTGTTTTTCACTCACGGGAGCTCAAGGCTCCTGTGTTGGACAATGCCCGTTCCAGAGAAAACCCTTGAAGGACCCGGAGGCGATCCGCACCCAAATTCCTGGTGGAAGTCCCTTCCTCAGGACTAGAGTTTCGTTATTTGAAGCCCCTTTGGGCCATCTGGCACCTGGGATCCTAAAGAGAAACAAAGAGGAGAAAGTAGCTCACATCCATTTCTGCCACAGCAGGTGTAGGAATGGGGCTGAGCCACGTGGAATATGGACAAAGTTGGGGTCTTGAGAAAGTGATCTCTCTGATTTTTCTCTTACCATTTTTTTTACAAGGAGAATTGATCCACCAAATAGGAATCACACCAGATTTTTTCCAGTGCTGCCTTCTGTACCCATCTCAGGGATCCCTTTTACTCTGTTGGTGATGGCAATAGCGAGAACAGTTTCTCCTTCATAGTCTCTCCTGCCTTCTCCAGACCAGGCTGGGAGGCATCAGGGCTGCTCACCCCTGCCCAGAACACCTACTTAACCCCATTGCTGTCTGGCCACCGTCCGTGTGCCTGCTTAAGTGACTCTCCTTCTAAACTACCTCCAGACAGGCAGTGAACCAGCTACCCCATCGTCCCGAGAAGAACCCGGCCAGCTCAAGCCTCCGTTGACCCTCTCCATGGCATTTACTCTCAAAAATACAATTCCAATACAGTAAAGATTCTAGCCTCCCAGCATGGATTTCCAATTACCCACACTCAGCCAAGTGGCAGCCACTTCATTATAATTCTGTAATTGCCATATAGAATTCCTATAAATTTGCTGTTAATTTTTAACCAACGCATCCTTCTCTTAGAAAGTGTAACGATAATTTGAAAATCTATAGACGATATTTTTAAGTGGATAGAGGCAGAGTGGGGGGAATAAATCCAGCGGGGGCTAGGTCTAGAGGAGACCCTAATGGAACAGCAGTGGTGATGAGCGTGAGAAAGTGAGTCTGGGGCTCTTTCAACTTCCATGCAAACGTTTCTTCCTGAAATACGGCATGTTGGTGGCAGCCAGGATTGATCAGAGTCTGATCCGGGAAGATCCTGCTCTTAAATGAGAATGGCTTTGCACACGGGGTTCTCCGCTCGCAGGCGCATTCCCTGCCCCCACTGGGAGGTAATTTACAAGCCCGGCTTCCGAGTGTAATCTTCCCGCATTGTACTGCTCCACGGTGCCTCCCCGAATTGCAACACGGACCAGGTCTATAAAAGATGCTTTGGAGGAATGGAGGAAATGGCAGTCACACGGGCACCCCCCAACCTCCTCCGCCGCCCCCCACCAAGCAAGTGAAGCCCCAGGTGCTAAGCAGAGACATTAGGCCTTTCAGGAGATGCTGATGAGGCAGGTTGTAAGGGGATGAGGTTGAGCCAGGAAGGAAATTGTGGGGCCCTGCAGAAGCCACGGGCACCAGGGACCTGCAAGGAGACTGGCTAGCTAGTCCTCACTAGGAGCAGCGGGCTTCTCCTTGGCGTGGGGGTCTCAGGTGGTCAGAGAATGAGAGAGCCTAAAGATAGACCGCGCCTGTGAGAACGTGCAGGGTCTCAAAGGGGCCTCGTCTGCCAGGGAGGATGTTTCCATGAAAGGTGCCACCAGCAAAACACTGAGGTCATTTGCACCCACTGGTGCCTTGGCTAGGGAAGCCAAGCAGGAGCCCTGGAGCCCTGGTCTGGCTGGAGCTGTCCCTGGTGCTGCAGTCCTCCCACTCTCCTTCCCATTGCCAAGCCCGGTCCCGGTGCCTGCTCTTAGGAAAGGGGGATATTGGCTTCAGGCTGGGAGGGTTATCAGGCAGCAGCAGCGGTGAGAAATTGGGCCACGGAGCGATTTGAAGGTCCCAGTGTTTGATCTATTGCGGGGCTGGCTCCTTGCAGCTTTGCTGCCCCTGAGTTTGGTGACCTGAGAGAATTAAAGCTGCCTTAAATACAGTCTCTGTTGGCTGTATATTAATCAAGCAAGAATCAAAAGTCACAGCATCCTAGGGAAGTAAGAAAAGGCACAGACGGCTCCCCCTATCCTAATGCAGCAACTCTCAGCGGGAGGGAAGCCTGGGAGCTGCTAAGACAGCACAGGCCCTCCGCCTGTGCCGGCTTTCCCCAAACCTCCTTGCGGGTGAATTCTCAGAAACCGTCTTGGAGGTGGAGGGTTGTGTTGATGCCAAACAGTGCGGGACCCCAATGCCAGAGTAGATCAGGAACAAGGAGGGCTTTCCCCCCAGGTGTGACAGGGAGCAGAAGGATGGACGCCAGCAGGGGTGGGCGCCCCAGAATAGGCTCCCGCCTAAGACCTCCATACCCCCACCAGAGACGCCCCGTTGCCCCTGCTCTTGGCACCCTCTAGAGAGTCTAATGAAACAAGCAGCATCCACTGGCCCTTTCTCTGCTGCATTGTACTCACAGTGGGCAGCAATTCATACAACTTCTTGGGCCCCTTTGGAGATGCTGGGCACGGCTGACACTAGCCAGGGTCCTGCCTACCCTTCCCTCTTCCCTGCCTTGGCTCTCTGCTCTCAAATCCTGAGAAAGGACCCCATATTGGGCCCCTCTCGTGCTGGGGGTGTGGGGAAGAGGGTCTGCGGGGAAGTATCTGTTCCTTTGCTTCCTGGCAGACCAGCCTGTCCTCGCCCCTGTGAGTCCTGGGACAAGCTCAGCTCCCATGAGGCTTCCGGGTGAGAAACCTCCCAGCCGCCACCCTCCCCCGACCTCCCACCACCCCATCACTCAGCTCCTGTCTGCAGCTTGGCACTGGCCGCCTGACACAGTGCACCCGCCTCGCCTGGGCCGTGCGCTTTGCCAGGACAGCACTGCCTCTCTGGGCCTTTGCTGCCTTGGGCTCCTAATGAGCTTTTAATGAGCTGATGCTTTGGCTCTAAGGGGCACAAAGGGGCAGAGGAAGAGTGGAATGCCATCCCCCTTGCATTCTGCTTCCTGAAGCTTGAGGCTGTTTTTTTCTTAACTAGCTGAGTGCTAGGGCTGGGGCTGGAGGCAGATGCTGGGCTGAGTCTTTGAGACTCGCTCCGAGTTTGGAGGACCTGACTTTCACAGTCCTCGGGCCCAGGTCACTCCTCCTTTTCAGGGCTGCCCTGCAGCCTCTCACCCAGGCGGAAGGAAGGGGCAATGGCTCTCTGCTAAGTAAGATTGATTTTAACTGATGGCGAAGTGAAGAGGCCAACCTTTCAGTTGCTGGCTTTAGAAATAGAGGCAGGAAACACAAGGCTGGGCTCTCACTGCCTCTCCTCTGGGCAGCTCAGCCCCCTCCACAGTGGACATAAGAACAAACCTTGACCCCCTTCCTGTGGCTGTCTGCTTAGGAGCCCTGCGTGCCACCTTCCTCAGTTCAGTCCTAACGGAACTTGACACAAACTCATGCCGGTCACAGCCACGGGAGATCCCCAAACGGCCGCCCATGTCACGGGCACGGTCCTCCCCTCCCCACACCTGAGGCAGGCAGAGCTGCCATTGGGTCCCTCCCCTGGAGCACACGGCCGCTTTCTGCAGGCTCTGCTGGTGACCTGCTGCCTCTCTCGGGAGTTACAGGAGGGACAGTGGATTCGGCAGCTGGTCCGAGCTCCTCCTTGGCCCTCCTTCGAGGCTTTTCCCCTTTGAAAAAAATTAAAGTGGAAAGGTTTGTGTGAGATGCAAGGCAGAATCTCTTGACAGTCAGGGTGATAAAAATCTGAATGGGCTCCCCAGAGAGATGTCAGGGTTTCCCTCGTGGAGTGCTTCAAGAAAAAAAAAATTAAAGTAAAAAGACAGCGCCTGTCCCAGAAGGCTGCAGTGACTGCCAGCTAGAAGGCGGAGGACTGGACAGTATGATCCCGAATCCTCTTCTAGCTCCACTGCCTGCACCCAGGGTGCCCTCTTTTCCCTCCAGGGAAGGGGGGAGACCTGAGAGCAAGGGGCTGGCGCTGTCCCTGGTGCTGAAGGGCAGCAAGCGGGGGGCGGGGGGGGGGGTTGGGGATGCTGCACCTGGGTGGGCTCGGTGGAGTGGTGAGTTCTGTCAGCTGTCCTCAGCCCCACAGCCTCTGCCAGTGATAAACGTAACAGGAGCCCTGCCCTGGGGACCCAGCCATCCAAGGGCATTCCAGGAGTGGCCGCTCGGAGCTAGAATCTTCACCCCCACACAAATATCCAGCCTTCCTGCGTCTCTCTCTGGCTCCCAGTGGTGGGCCAGGCTCAGAGTGTGGGATGAGGATACGTAGGAAATGAAGCATCTCGTGGTAGATCAGCTAGGAACCCCCATGGAAGGTCTTCCTCTGTCCAACAGCAGCTTCTCTCTTTGGCTTGATCATAGGGTTCAGCGACCCAACTGAGTTCTCATGACCTCCTGCCTAATGAGAAAGAGGAAATTTGAGATAATTGCCACACAAACCGAGCAGTGGTGTGATTAGTAAATGCCCAAGCTATTGCAAATGGCGATTACATTAACAGATTTGGTTTGGGGTTGATCCTGTGAGGAGAGAGAGCCAAGGGCTAATGATGGGGACGCTCATGGGATGGCGTGAGCCAAGCAGAGTTGTAGGAGGGAGGCAAGAGCCTTGTGTGAATCCGCAAGCCAGAAAGCTTGATTTCCAGCCTAAACTCTGCCTCCCAGTAGTTGTGTGACCTTGGGCCACCTCTGTGATCCTACAAGTGCCATCATGTACCACATGGGCCTCATCCTTCTCTCACCACCTTGTGAGGATCCAGGAAAACAGACACGTTAAGGTGTTTTGGGGAAGTCAGCAAAGCACTGAGCAAATAAAAGGTATTGTTATGGCTGGCAATCAGTAATGATAACCAATCACCGTCTTTTTCTTTCCCCGTGGACACGCTCATTCCCAGGATGTCTAAGTAAACATTTCAGGTCCTTGAGGCTTCACATCAGAGATAGAAATAGGAACTCTAAATCCCCTCCTCCTGCGGCTTCTGTGGCATTCTGGGGCCAGTACCCTGAACGGTGGCTGGCCGCAGTTGGCACCGTCGAGCACAGATCTGTTTCTCCAGAGCTCTCTTGGCCCGTTCTGCCTCCTTGCCAGGAGCTCATGGCCCAGATGCAGAAGGAGCGCAAAGAGCTTTCCAGGGCTGCAGCTGCCGCTGCCTCTTACCCACCAAGCCCCGAGCGAGAGCTGCTCAGCACTGGCTGGTTTCAGATGTTCTTGTTGCTCTGTGATGAGCTCACTCCCCCTCCCCAGAAGAGGAGAAGGGAGAGGTCCTGGGGGCTCATTTAAAATAAATAAAGCTTGGCATCAGTGCTGAGTGGAAAGAGCACAGTCGCACGGCACCCACAGCCCCTTCTCTGGCTCACAGGCCCCGAGGGGAGGGGAACTTGCCAGAGAAAGATGTGCTTATAACTGCAACCCTGTGCAACTTCTGGCTTTGCCCATATATCTCGAGTGTGCCCTTTGCTTTCAGTCTCCCTATATTTATTATGTTTAATTTTGCCGGGACATGGTTGTAAGTGAGGCGATGGACTCGAATGTGGCTGGCAAGCGCCTCTTAATTAAACAGATAAATAAACTTCCTTTGCACGCGGATTTCTACTTTTGCTGCAGTCTGCTGGGACTAGGGGGACAGCACTGGTGGGTGTGGAGGGGGTGCTGCGGGGCTGGAAGGTGGGTGCTGGCCCCGGCAGCCTGGACCGGGCCTGGCTTCCCCTCAGCACCACCGAGTGCCCTGTGGCTCAGGGTGCAGAGGGGCCCATGGGTAGGGTGGACCCCCAGCGCCCCCTCCTCACGGGCCTGGCCGCAGAGGGGAGGCTCTGGCTAGTGTGAGTGGGCCCTCTGCTGGACATGTCCAGGGTGGCCTCAACAGCCAGGACAGCTCCCTCCCACCCTGGCCTCTACCAGGCCTCGTCCTCAGAGGGGCCCCCGTGCTGACTCTTCTGGGGGAACTGGACACTCGAGGACAGAGCAGAAATGGCCTCCCACTCTCAAAGTAGGGAAGCTGCCCCCTTCGGGAATCAGAGGGGCTCCCAGATTTCATATGAAGACAAGGAGCTGCCCGTCCTCAATTTGACATTTCCCCAAGGGGGTCTGTCGGACGCACCCCAGCAGCTCAGTCCTGTGCCCATGGCTGTGGAACTGGGGTGTGAATCCCCCTGGAAGAGACTCAGTTGGTTGCACGGGTGTCTGGTTGGTTCACATAGAAGAGCTTTCTCGGGTCACCGCAGCCTCCCTCGTACCCACCCTGAGCTCTGCCCATCCTAGCCCAGCCTGCCATGGAGAAGCCATGCACAGCTGTGCCACTGCCGCCTCCTTGGTGCTCATGCCCAAGCCTGTGCCAGACACCCTGAAGTTGGGGCAGGGAGCTCTGGCTCTGCTGGAAGCACCGAGCACGCGGTCTGTAGATTACGGCCCAGCTGCAACCAGAGACGGTGAGCTCACCCCTTGTCCTGGCACGCCTTTGCCAAGCTCCAGGCTGTCCTCCGCACATAGGTGAAGGCTGAGGACAGCAGTCTGGGTGCTCAGAATGTGAGAGAGGGGCAGGCCCATGAGTAACTCAGCCCCCGACCCAGCCTCCCCTAGAGGGGCTTCAGGGCTTTCGTTTCCTGTGGGAATATACCCACGTGCGGCCTTGGGAATTTCCAGAGGATCGGGGGAGTATCATAGGCTGTTGCACACCAGATCATCAACTACAGAACTGCCCACCTTTTGTTAAATACACAGGCCAACTTGGATACTTCCTGGCATATACTTTCCCAAGGAGACTCCGTGTCCCCATTTCGCAGAGGTACGCACGAAGACTGAGATGTTTGCAAGGCTGCTCAGGCCTGGGTCTCCCAGAGCAGGTGGGAAAGGCAGGCCCTGCCCTGCAGGGGGGAAGGGGGGCAGCACCTGCACCCAGGAGGGCTCCCTCCAGGGAGGTGACACAGGGTGTTGGGGGGGGGGGAGGAGCCAAGAGATCTCCAAAGCCTTGGAACCTTCCAGACCTTTTGAGGTGCCTCTTTGCCTGGTATTTATAGTGGTGCCCAGGAGCGCAGGAATAATTACAGCTCCATTCCTGCCTCCCTAACGAGGCCTTTCTCAGATTCAGGACGAATGGGATATTTTTTTCCTTGGCTCTTTTTTTAAGTAGTGAATATTAGAGCTGGATTGACAGCCCTTCCCAGGGCACAGCCTCCCTTCACCCCAGAAGTGGGGGCAGTAGCTCCCCAGGCCCCGGGGCTTCCCTCACCCACCACTCAGGAGGCACCGGGGGCTCTGGAGGGCCATTAGGAGTACGGGGACCTGAAGAATGCTGTACCCCACTGGGTAGGCACTGGAGGTCCGAGGTGAGGGGGGCAAGGACCCCACAGACTCAGGAACAATCACCGTCAATGTGTTGTGTACCCTTGGGACACCCCCAGGAGCACTGTTGGGGGAGCAAAGGCCCCTTCTTGCCTTTCTCCTCCCATCCATGAAGTAGAGATGGTCCTGATGCCCCAAGCAGTCAGGATCCCAACCCCAGCGGCATTGGCTTTCTGCAGCAGCTTTGCCCAGCTCGGGCTTCCAAGCCGCACTGGCCGCTGTGGCCATCTCAGCAGCGGGATCAGCCCTGGGGTGAGGGTGGGGGCAGGGACACCCGCACTCATCTCTGCCAGGTCCCCTTCCAGGCGCTGGGGTGATGCTGTGCAGACCGGCCAGCAGCTTCCCTGCCCTCCCGGCACTCAACTCTTGAGAGGAAGACCAGAGAGGCTCCAGCGTTTGGCTAATCGGCAGCCTAACCCCCCAAAGACATCAGCACCCCCGCCGTGGACAGAGCCCCTCCGTCTGTCAGTTAGTCACGAGCCCGTGGCCCGGCACAGGAGGCAGTGGGCACACAGTAGGTCCTGAGAAAGAAGCCGGACGCACACGATGTTCAGATCCGTCTTTTGGACGTAGTGGTGGTTGTTAATTCCGTGTTGCTGTTCTCAGTCTCTCTGGAGCCCAGGTGTGATCAGCTGACTGATGGAGGCAGGTGTCTAGACATGCTCCCAGGGCCTGACACTCTCTGGAGGTGAGGCTTGAAGCCAGGTGGCCAGGCTGAAAGGCCCCACGGATGACCAGGAGGCAAGGATGCTGGAAGCCAAGCACTGAGCTCAGAGGTCCCTCCAGGAAAGCTTCCCTGAACCCACCCCACGTCTGAGCTCACCCCAGATCTGCACTCCCACTCTCCTGGGCCATCATAGGTCTTAGCACGGTAGGCGGCAGTGTGTCGGCTTGCTTTCCCCGCCAGACGGTGCACTCACTCCAGGGCAGAGCACTTGGTCTTTACAGCCCCAGCACCTGGTGCGATCTCTGTCTGCACGTAGTGGGTTCTCAAGGGAAAGCAGGAGAGTCAACTCAAAGGGTGTCTCCTGTGGGTTTAGGACACTCTCAAATCCTCTTAAAAGAGGGATAAAGCCTCAGTCTCTGCAGATGTTGGGTTACAATGGCAAATTAACGGGTGAATGATTCACACAGACGGTGGACTTAGAGCACAGGGCTGGGGGTTAATGCTACACAGCTGCCCCAGGGAGCGAGCTGCCAGGGCGGCAACAGCAGAAGGGAGGGAAGGCTTCTGAAACAGGAGAGCAGAGCAGCAGGACTGGGGAGGCAGAGGCACCCAGGGCTGCCCCTGCTCTCACAGCTGGGGCCACCCTGGGCTCCACCCTCTGCAGGACAGCCCTCTCTCCTCGTAAATGCTATACCCAGCCTCGTGGTCCTCCCCAGGTGCCCCAGGCCTCAGCCCCGGGCCCCACCCCACCACGGTCTCAGGCGGTCGGGGTGCCTCCTCTCTGGGAGATGAGTTAATAACCATCCCACCCAAGGGCAGGGAATGGCCTCTGCAAGTCCATAGCCAAGCGTGCCATCCCTGAGAGAGGGGCTCCAGAAAAGGGTCAGCAAGTGTGGCTACTTGCGGCGGGGCCGGCTCTCCCCACTGCAGCCTCTCCCTCGACCCTTGTCCCTTCTACCATCTGCCTCCCTTCCAGACGATGCACCCCCTTTCCTTCTAAGGAAGGTGAACCACAGCTGCTTTGAGAGACACGAGGTGCCTGACAGAGAGGGGTCTGAGGGGCACACACCTGCCTGCCTTGCTCGAACGGAGCTTGTTCCCAAACAGGGCTTGGAGGGGGCCCGTTCTCAACCCATCCCTTTTCCCTCCCTGCCACTTCCTCCGGAATGGCTCTTACATACACGTACTGCAGGGAGCACAGTAAGACATCTCAGACGCTGTGCCCCAGCCTCTCGGGACAGGTGTGCAAATGGGAGCCCAGAAAGGACAAGCCACTTTCCTAAAATCACACAGCAGGTGAAGGGGCCTCCCTCTGATGGGTGGCCTTCCCATTATAAGGGGGGTCCCAGCCCTCCCTCCCTCCAGAGTGGGGCTTGCTCTCAGAAGTAAAAGAAAGAAAATCTCAGGTGACTTAGGGAGGATAGGTGAGTCCGGAATTGGTCCTGGGTATTTGTGGGTTTCTCCCCTTACCGGGAGAAGCGTGCACATGTGGGACAAGAGGCTAGGTGTGTCCTCCTGCTGGCTCTACCTCTAGGGGTGGCAGGTAGCAGACTGTCCCTCACAGCCAGGCTCACCTGTGGCTTGTCCCGGTTAATGAGCCTGGTCAGGGGCATCTGTCCAGTGTGAATGCACGCAGGGCGGGGGTGTGTGCCTGGTGAAGCTGCAGACACACACACACACACACACACACACACACATCTGTGTCAGTGGTGGTGTAGGGACAGTGAACGCCTCAGCCAAGCAGTGGCTGGGTTCTGGGGTCCACACGCGCGCACTCCTGGTGCATTGTATGTGTTCACCGAGTCCAGCGCGTCGGGGTCTGGGGAGGGGAGGGTGCATTGTGGCCAGTGCCCCTTGTCCCCGCCCCCTCCCCCTATTAAATATCCACAGGACCATGTGCCTGGGGCAGGCCTAAGGTGTAAATGAGGTCTGGGGGCCGCGGGGGTGGGCAGGAGAAGGCCCCGCGGGCTCCATCTGGCTTTCCAAGCTCTGGGAGGCGGAGAAGCGCTCTGGCTAGGAAGCCTCTGCGTAGATGCCCTCATTACATCACCGACATCCCCGCCACTGAGCCGGCCTCCCTTATGAGAGGCGCCCAGCAGGACGAAGCGCCTTCCGGTCGGCCGCAAAGCCGGCAGAGCCGGTCCTCTCCGCAGCGGCCGGCCCGCCGAGCGGGGCCGGAGGGAGATGCCGGAGCCCACGCCCGGGGCAGCCGCTGGACGCGGGGCGGAAAGGGCCGCCGAGGGGCCCCGGAGAGGGCGCCGGCGGGCGAGGGGTTAAGTGTGTGATCAGCTGTCGCGCCGTCGTTCCGGATTCTCTTCCCTCGGCGCGGGGCTCTGTTTGAGGTTGGAGTACGCCAGGGACTCCCCCTCCCACCGCTACACACGCGCGCACACGCGCGCACTCACACGCACACGCACCGCTCTTTGCAGACAGGGCTCCGGTGGCTCCAAAGTGACGGGCGTCCGCTCCCCCGCTGCCCTCGTCCCTCCTCTCGCGCACACAGCCTGCCGGGCCGTGTTCTCGCGCGCGCTCTCACCAGCATCCCCGCCCGGGCAGGGGAGCACCGGGCAGAGGCGCGCCGCTCGCCGTCCATGCCTCCCTCCTGAGGAGCGCCGCGAGGGGGAGGGGAGGGCCGAGGAGGAAGAGGAGGAGGAGGAGACCGAGAGGGCGCCGGGGAGGCAGGGCGCGCGCACACACCGAGGGACGCGCGGAGGGTGCGAGCCGCGCAGCGAGCGCAGAGCTGCCGCCGGGCGCCCCCCTGCCGCCCCATGCTGTGCTCCATGGCGAACTCGGGCTGCCTCCTGCTGTCCAACTCCGGCAGCATGCTCCCGCACTCCGTGCCCTGCCCGCCCGCCTTCCTCTACCTCCAACAGGTAAGCTGCCCCCGGCCCGGCGCGGCCCCCCGCCCGGCGCACGTGCGCCCCGCGCCGCCGCCCACCCCGCGCTCGGCCGCCTCCGCGCCGCCGCCGGGGCCCCGCTGCGCTCCCCGCGTCATGGCGCCGGGGCCCGGCGGGGGGAGCGGCGGCCGAGCGCGGGGTCGCCCGGGCGCGCGCGACGCGGGGCGGGGGGCCGGAGTTTGGGGCGTCGCTCGCAACTTTTCCGAAGGCGCGGGAGGGGGCGGCGGGCGGAGTCTCGGGGGAAGCCGGAGGGGAGGGGGCGGGGGTTCTCGGCGCCGCGGTCACTTTGGGGAACTTCGCGCCGGGCCGCGGGGGGCGCGGGGGCGGGGAGCTTGGGCCCCTCCCCGTCCGCGTCGGGAAAGCCGGGGGGCCGCGCGGAGGCGGCGGCGGCGGGGGCACCGAGCTCTGCTGCAGCGGGGACCGCGCGCGGGCCTCGGGGGAGACGGGCCACCCGCCTGGTGGGGCTGGCGAGGGAGGCCCCGGAGCTCCGGGCCGGGGGAGGGGGCTGGGGCCAGACTTTTGCGATCTGCCGGGCTGCGCAGGAAGCTCGGGCTGGTGAGGGGGGCAGAAAGACGAGCGACTCTGAGCCCCCAAAGCCCCAGGACGCTCCACGGGAGGTGCGCACAGAGCAGCAGCTGCTGCCTGCCCGCCGGCCTGCCTGCCTGCCGTGGTGTGCGGGGTGGGGGTCCTGCGATCCCACCTAATGCGGAATCAGTGCGGTCCCAGGCCTGCACTGGGGATGAAGGGGGCACTCCCTCGCCTCCCCCAGGCCCCTTGGTCTCTCGGGGCTGCGGATCCCAGTGCCGGCCCAGCTAGAGCCGGCTGGGGGCTGCGGTACCCTGCCTCACCCACCCAGGCCGCCCACACCTCCGGGCTCGGCCTCCCTCCCCACACTCTGGGGCTGCTTGCTTTATCTTTAGCACCCCGAACCTCTGCCTGGGTCTGCAGGGGTGGGGGCGGCTGCTTGCTTGGAGAGGCCCGGGGCTTGGAGGGGGAAGACTGTGAGGCCTGGAGATCTTCAGGCTGACGTCCTGGGGCCTGCACACCCCAGCAGGGAGGGTTCCCTTGGGACCGGGTCTGCGCCTGGGCCTGGGTGTGGAGGTGGGAGGCAGAAGGTAGAGGGGATCACGCGAAGCTGCCGGTCAGGGTCAGGCCAGGCCTGAGAGTCTTAAGTGAACATGGACTTACACCACCTCTCCCGTGTATGCACTTGAAGGTGTGTTTCTTGGAGACAGTGACAGGCTCCAGGTGGGGCCGGGCCTTTGGTTGGTGGGTTCTTGTCATTTTGTGTCCCTTGGGGACCCCAGGGAGCCAAGAAAGAAGGGACCATTGCAGGTGGCTCAGGAGGAGCTGTGGACACGCAGGCAAAGATAGGACCCTCAGAGCTGAGCCAGGTCAGTCCCTAGGCTGCTGGGCACTCGGGTCAGCCCCTTACAAGGATCCATGCCGCGGGATTGCTGAGCGTATCAGCAGCTGCAGAGGAAGGGCCAGGGGAGGGGGGGGTGTTACTGACCACTGGTGAGACACAAAGGGCCACCGAAGTGGCCTTTGATCCACAGACCTTGGCCCTTGCTCCCACCCTCCCTAGGACCACCCATGACATCTGGGCAGTCCTGGGCACAGCTCAGTGGTGACGAGCTGCTGAGGGACCTCCCATTCCCCCAGGCAGGCAGGTATCCAAGCCCAGGCCGTGACCGACGCCCCAAATTCCACATGGCCATTTGAGCTGCAGACGGTCGGGGCGGACCTGAGAGGTCAGCCTTCCAGAACATACCAAGTTTCCGTGAGCGCAGCAGTCACTTGGGGACCGCTGGGGTGGGCCCCAGGAATCTGCATTTCTAACAAGCCCACAGGTAAAGTCAGGAGCAGACCTAGCAAACCCACTCAGGTAGGAAGCATCTGCCCCACCCCCATGGCTACACATGGGGGCTCCCTGGGGCTGCCAGACCCCAGGGGACCCCGGCTCCCTGCTACTCTGCAGTGTACTGGCTGTGTTGGGCAGGTCAGTTCACCTCTCTGAACCTCAGGATCTTCCTCTGAGAAGGAGAATGAGAGCATCCCGTCCTCTCAGGCCGAACGGGAGGGTTGAGTTACAACGAAGTAGCCGCAACCCTCTGGAAACTGGCAAATGTTGGCATGGCCTTGATGGCGTCAGACCTGTGCTGGTGGTTGGGGTGAACGTACCCAGCCACACAACCCAGAGGAAGGCACGCCGGTTCCTCCAGGGCTGGGTCAGTGCGTCCCCAGCTGGTGACATTTGGAGCTTTCTGGAGGGGCATCGGTAAGGCGAGAAGATGCCGGTGGGCCATAGCCATCCTGAGTGGGTGTCAGCCATGAGCACAGTTGTCTCTGGGAAAACCAGAGCGTGCCCACTGGGCCAGGCTTGAAGTACCCTGTTTCCTCCAAAGCAGTCTGCAGCGGGTGGCCATGTGTCTCCAAGGGCTGGGAGAGATCTCGAATGCAGCCATTTCCTGGCTCTCTGTAGGGACGCAGGCTTCTGGGAGCACATGCAGCTCCGGTGGTCCAGGGTCGGCGAGAAACAAATAATGATGGGTCTTTGGAGACCTTGCTTGTCCCCCACCACCTCTGGAGGGAGACAGAGCCTCCCATGTCCCCTGGAAGTGGAGGCCACGGGAGGAGGGGGTCCCAGGCGGCCCCCCCGGGCAGGTGTCTGGGATCAGAGCTCACCTTCCCCGTAGCCCTGCCTCGCAGGTCTGCGTGAGTGAGCCCTGGTGCTGTCGGCAGGCTTGGGTTGAGTCTCGCCCGCACACCTGAGAGGAGGAGCGGGAGCGAACACGGGAAATCAAGCAGGACACGAGACGTGGTTTGTGGCCCATTGAGATGCAGCATTTAAACAGGCAAGCGCTGGCTGCATACAGGCTTCCAGACTTGCAATTAGAAGGTGGAACGTCAACCAACGGGATCCCGTTCTCCGTTAACGCAGCGACAGAGCGGAGCCTCTTCCTGCTGCACAGGCTCAACCAACCCCGTGTGTGCAGAGACCGGGCCGTGTCCCCTCTGAGACACGCGACTCTGTAATTCATTAGAGACACTCGTCGTCAGGCGTCCCTCCTCCCAGACTCTCAGAGGAGCTGGTGATTGTCAGAGTCCTAACTGTCCTCTGCACAGTGCCGGGTCACCGACCCCAGCAGACGTCCGGCTGCTGTCCGGGCTCTGGTATTTGCTAAGAGCTTACCCGAGGGGCCCCAGGCAACCTCGGTTTCCCCACCTGCCCAGCCTGGCGTGGAGCCCACCGAGGGCTCCCTGTGAGTCCCTCAGTTCCCCACAGGGCCACCCAGAGCCCTGGGCCCCCCACATCTGGCCCCTCCTAGGGATCCTGGGGCGGGACACAGGAAGACTGTCGACCGTGGTGCATTGCGACCGGCCCAGCAAGGCGTGAGGTCGATACTGGTCACCTTTCAGAGCAGGAAGGAGCTCGTCTGCAAATGGAGAAGCTCAGTAAGACTCCCTGTGAGGCCCTCGTCTGGGCCCCAGGAGAAGACAGTTGTAGGGAGCAGGAGGGAAAACCCCAGGGCCGCGAAGTGAGATTTTGTGGCAGTTGTGGCTTACTGTTAAGCGGCAGTGTGCTGTAGGGGAATCTTACCACCGTATCCCATTACGAAGCCGGGAAATCACTCTGGGGGAGAGATACAAGGGCCTTAAGTTTCGTAAGAAGGAGCACAGGCGCGCTGGTGACGAGGGGTGGGGCTGCACCCATGGGTCACTGGCCGGTGGGAGGGAGAGCGGGCTCTGGAGACGGTGAGCAGCACCTTCCTGAGGGCTGTGTTCCCAGCTCTGTTGATCTCATCTTCTGCCCTCAATAGAGATGAAATCACGGATAGCCTCGCTTGCCCTCGGAAGATACTGGCAGCCTCCGGAAGTTTCCATGGAGGGTGTAGCCTTTGCACCCAGCTGCCAGCGTGAGGCTGGTTGCTTGTTGGAGTCACTGACGGCCAGAAGCACTCCCTTGGGCTCTGGGACCCAAGGGCTTCTGGGGGTGGCCGGGGAATTCTGGGGTTTATTTGAGATTCATTAGGAAGCTTGTCTCTTATTAATAATCGCTTTTGGGGGGTAGCAACGCCACTCGATAGAACTTTTCGTAGGATTAGTTACCGTAGCAAAGGTCCTGCAGCTTCTCATGCTGCCTGAGTACGCCTGGGGCCGCTGTCTATCCCCCGGGCTGCTGGCCTGTCCCCTTGGTGTGACAGCAGGAACCCCCTCTGGGACATTCTTGCTGCTGCGGATATCGCGGGCCTGTGAGCGCACCCTGGCCCGTGGGAGGGCCAGGTCCAGGACAGAAGCTTGTCTGAGTCTTCAGAAGGAACTGCCGTCGCTGTCTGGGCCCTTGGGGTCGTCTGGTCGCCGAAGTCACTCGGCGACTTGTGTGGGTTCCTGCCCAGTTAGCGCTCCGGCGGCCCACGTTTGTTGCAGAATCGGCCGAGTATGCGTGCACATTTCACGGTTAAGGAAACCGAGGCACGTGGAGGTTGGGGACGCCACCGACAAGCAGAGCCTGGCTTCCACCCCAGAATCAAGGCTCGGGTGTGTCTCCGGCCGGAGGGGGCCGAGGACCCGGGAGCATCTGCCCTCTGACTGCCTCCCAGCCACGCGCAGAGCTGGAGTGTCGGGACGGGAGCTCTCGTCATGCCTGCGGAGTTTCAGCCAACCGCGTTTCGGAGATTCCTTTTAGGTTGGGGAGAGCGGACGTGGCCTGCTTTGTTGACTCTTGTCCTATGGGGTGAGTGGGTTTCCCTGGAGAGCGTGAGCAGGGAGCCTGGTGTGCCGGCCGGATGAGCACGGGAGACAGGCAGGGCAAGGAGTGATGGGCTGGAGGGAGACCCAGCTTGGGGTGCAGCCCGAGGGCCACTCCGTGTTCAGACCCCACTGAGCACATAGTCTGTGCAGAGTAGAGTGGCCCTGGGAGCCCCGGCGGCCCCGTGGGGTGTTCCTGCCCAGAGGTAGAGACGCGTGGGGCGTCTTCTGAGCCAGGGCGTTGTAGTGCGGATAGATGTGCGTGTCTCGGCCCTGAGGGGCTGGGGGTGGCCGGGTCAGTCACTGGCCCTCAAAGCAGGTGGGGCACGGCCGACTCTTCTCAGGACAGCGTTTGTAGGGTTTTCCAGTTCCACTAGGGAGGCCTGTGTCTGTTTCCCATAGTTACGGTTGGTGACCGAGGTGCGAATGACATGCCCCGTTTCCCAGAATCACAAGTGAAAGGTTGGCTTAGCCCGCATCCTCCCCGCCTACAGTGACCCCCGGGGAGTCTGAGAGCGGTTCCCCTGTACTGAGGCTCCGGGTGCTTATTGAGTACAGAGAAGCCGCGTCCCGAAGGCCCCACGTGAGGACCCATGTGTGGCCCGCAGGATCCGGGGAGCAGGCACAGTGGTCCATGGGCTCAGTCGACGGTGGCTGGCGCGCTGGGAGGTCCACAGAGGGCAGGGAAGGATACCACAGCAGGGCCGACTCTGCCCGTGGCCTGTCCCTTTCCCCGCACGGCGCGGAGCCTCTGCCCGCCGCACTGAGCTCGGGGATCACACATGGCGGCCGTCCTGGGTGGAGGCGAGGCTGAGGTGCCAGCACAAGTGTCCTGGGGTGGCTCAGAGCAGAGCATGGGGCTCCAGGGAGAGAGCAGGAGCCGGCAGCGCCTCTGGGATGGAGCCTGCGACTCCTGGTGCCCAGCTCGGGCCCCGAACCAAAGGCAGTGGTCCTGTGGGCTGGGCCCAAAGCTCCTGGTGGTGTGGGACCAGGGGACTCTCGGGGTCTCTGTGGCCAGGGGTGGATTCTAACCCAGGCCTGGAGATGCAATTGCTGCAGAAGGGGGTCCCTTACTGCCTGACGCAGGGCTTAACCAGTCACCCCAGACCTCGGGGGTCCTGGTGAGGCTGCCCAGGGCTGTCCCCACCTGCCCTTGGCCTCTTTCGTCCTAGCATCTCTCTCTGTGCTTCCTGACTGGCCTCCAGCCTTTGTCCTCCGCCTTCGTGTCCATTCTCGCATCCAGAATTTTCCATGCTTCTAAGCCTCTCCCCCTTCTTCCCTCCCGGCCTACTTTCTCTCCTTTTCTGTATTCGTTTTCCCTCTGCTTCTCCCCGTCACCCCTTCTTCCTCCCTGGGGATTCCAGCCCCTCCTCCTGTCCTGAACTCTGGCCAGCTCGTGCGACCCCCTGCAGCCCCCTCCCGGCCTGCCACCCCCACGGCCAGGTGGTTACGTGGTTCCGCCAGGGGCTGCGTGGCCTGGAGCTGGACTGTGTTCCCAGACCTGAGTGCCATGGGCGCAGAGTGTCCGTGGTGTCTGGGCCCCCCGGGGAGAGCGAGTCCAGTTCTGGAGGGAGACCCACTGCGGAGGGGCGGGAGCTGGAGGCCTTGGGCTGGGCTGCTCTGGATGCCACGGGCCCCACGTACAGGAGGGAGCCAGCCCACGTCTTCCCGTCCAGGCCCAGGCTTCTGTGTCTCTAAGATGGGACATGATGTCTTCTTTCTTTCCCCTCCAGAGGGCTCTGGGGGCTGTAGAGGCTCCTGCGTGCTCCCCCCAGCCTGTGCCTGTCCTGTCACCACCAGTGCAGACGTGCCGTCCGTGTCGGGCGCCCCGAGTGGGCAGCTTCGGTGTGTCAGGCAGGGGAGCAGCAGTGGGGCCGCAGGGCTGGGTGGGCTCCTGTGTGTGTGTGTGTGTGTGTGTGTGTGTGTGCACGCGCACGCGTGATTGTGTACTGTGTGTGCTCGTGTGTACTTGTGCATGCGTACATGCATGAGTGCACATACCTGTTTGAGAAGGCAGCAGAAAGCCACCGTGAAGACGCGGCCCCAGCCCTGGGGGAGCCAAGCACCCAGCATTCGGGGACGTTCTGGAGGGGGGGGCCCTGTTTGCCCGTGCCAGCACGACTCTCCTTGTTTTCCTGTTTCTCTTGCTGGAGACGAGCAGTTTGGGAATTCAGAAGGAATCTGACCAAGTGGTTGAGGTGAACCAGGGAAACAAGCAGGAGACGTGAAGGTCTTGAGCCCATGAGCTGGTGAGGTGCCCTGGCGGTGATTCTAGGGTCGGGGGTCACTAGGACGTCACTGCTAACAACGGCCCTCCCTGTGGCTCAGCGGCCACACGCCGTGTGTGCAGAGCTCAGTACAAGTAATGGGGGGGTGGGGTCCCAGGAGTAGGGGAGTGAAGTGGGAGCAGGGGAGTGAAGTGGGAGCTCACAAGTATTGGGGGGGTTCCAGGAGCAGGGGAGTGAAGTGGGAGCTCACAAGTATTGGGGGGGGGGGGTCCCAGGAGCAGGGGAGCGAAGTGGGAGCTCACTGCCATCTCCAGCCGCACGTGGGAGCACGGGGATGAAGCTTGGATGAACACTCAGGAAGGGTCGGCTTCCGGTCGCAGCTCTGCCCATCCTGCCGCCCTCCACCTGGGCCTCAGTTCCTCACAGTAAACCAGCTTGGGGACCGGTCGGGGCCACCTGCCCCTGGGAAGTGGGGTTGGAAATGGAGAGCCTGTGCACGGGGATTTGTTCCGTTATCCATAGGGAAGCTGTTTTTATGGGCGGCTGGTCAGGAGGACTGACTCATGGCATCCTGGGCTCAACCAGGATCTGGAAAGTCTGACCATTTCCAAGGCCAGCAGGTGGTCACATCAGGGAGAGCAGACCCTCTGCGCCTGGACAAGACCAGAGAGTAGGAAGGGACGGTGGCTTTAAAGGAAAATGTTGAAGGACAATTCTAACTATAATCTCCCAACTTCAGCATTGGTTGTTAGGGTAGGTGGTGAGTTCCCCGTCACCAGAGGAATTCAACAGAGGCTAGCGGGCTCACTGTCTTAGAGGCTGCAGAGTGATGGTCTCCAGTATAAATGCAGTGCCAGCCGGTGGGAAAGTGATGGCAGCCACTTAAAAGAAGCAAAAAGCAGCAGAAGAGTTGAATTACATGTTACTTAACCCAATATATCCCAAATATCCCCCCAACATGGGGTCAGTATAAGTTCTTGGCGAGATGGTTTGCATTTTTGTTTTTGTACTAAGTTCTGAAGTCCCGTACGCGTACGGCACGCACCTGTTCAGACCAGCCACGTGTCTAAGGCTCTGCGCCCCTGCAGGGTCATGGCTGCCCTGCTGGGCAGAACTAGAAAATTTCCATCATTGCAGAAAGTTTCGCTGGATAACGCAGAACTCGGGTCTCACTGCTCCCGTCTGGTCTTTGGACCAGCAGCCCAGGAAGCCCGCTAGAAATGCAGACCCTTCTCCATCAGAATCGGCACGGAAGGAGGGTCAGGGGAGTCACCCTGCTCTGGGACTCGGTGTCCTTCAGGGGGTGTGGATGGCGTGGCCCTGTGATCCCTCCTGTGACCCCAGGTCTGAGCCCCGTCATGTCCTCCAGACTGTGCCGGCACCAGCCTGCACACGGCCTGCGTCCCTAACAGTCTCTGCCTGCCCAGGGGCCGCGGGTCAGAAAGCTGAGATTCTGAATGGAGGGATGATTTCTTACACCTAAATCTGTCTTTGTGCTTGAAATGCCCATTTGAGTTAAGTTACAATGATACCTGCTGGGTTTTTTTCTTTGTTTTTGGATGTCCTTAATTTGGCAAAATAAAGCAATTGGAATCAATCTCCCCCATGCCCCCTTTTTTCAAAAATGCATTTTACTGAGTAGTCCTTTTCAAAAGTCTGGGAACCGGCAATCTATAGCAGAGACCAATGGGCCCGATCCCTCCCACCGTCTGCTTTTATAAAAAAGTTGTGTTGGAACGCGGCCACGCGCCTGGGTCCACGCGCTGTCTGCGGCAGCGTCCGCCAGTGTGGCACAGACCATATGGCCCGCAAAGCACAAAATATTTGCTGGGAAAGTGTGCAACTTTACAGGAAAATTTTGCCAACCTCTGACCCAGAGCAGCGCCGTCCATGGAAGTGTAATGGTGGCCACACGGGGCAGGGGGGCTGACTTTTCTAGAAGCTCCCTCTACCAGAGTGCCAGGAAACAGATGAAATTCATTTTAATGCTATCTTTTATCTCACCCAGCCCAGAACATGTTCACCGAAACACGCCCTCCATCGAAGCGTGACCGAGATATCTGGCCTTCTTGGTTCACGCGAAATCTCCGGAATCCACTCCGTGTTTTTCACTCGTGGCCCATTGCACACAGACCAGCCACGTCTCAGATGCGCTGTAGCCGGTGGCTGCTGCCGTGGGCGGCGCAGGTCTGGAAGGTCCAGCGAGACACCTGCAGGGACGGCTCAGAGCAGCTGGGCTCTGCCTTGCCGGGGGCGCGGGGGTCCGTGGTGAATCTGGACCATCCCACGAGGCAGGTGACAGTTTACAGAGAGAGACACAGGCGAGTAGGCTCACCTTTGCGGAGGCCCTGGCCCCTGGGCCATGAAGGAGAGGGCAACAGTTAGAGTTTTGGGGTCTTGGCTGAGAAGTTTGGACTTCTCTCCATAGGCAGTAGGAAAGTATGGGAAGCCTTGAGCAGGGCTGTGACGTGATCAGGCCTGCAGGTAAGGAAGATGAGTCTGGGATGGGGAAGGAGACTGCAGGCCAGAGCAGGAGACAGCGGGTCCTGACCTGGGGCCGGGCGGTGAGGAGAGGGAATGGATGGGCTGAATAAGGAAGATTTGGGATGTTCCCTGTCCCCCCGGGCCGTGGAGAAGAGGGCCCCTGTGGATTCTGTGGTTTCTGGCTTGAGGTCGGAGCTGATGCATGGTGGGTGGGCTGTTCTGGCGGCCATAGCCCCGACCCTGGCCTTGTGCACTCAGCCCTCAGAAGCCCCAGGCCCTCGCTCCATGGGGGAGAAAGACCCCCCCGCTGGCCCAGGAGCCCTCCTGCCCGCGCTAGGCTGGGCCACACGTCCCCGTGAAGGACCCCCGGGTCCTGCTCCCTCTCCCGGCCTCCTTTCCGGCCTGTTCAGCTGGACCAGAGAGAGCCCTGGACAGATGTGAAGGTCTGCTGTACCCTTTTGGAAGCTTAACACCTTTACCTCTTGTTCTCCCTCAACATCTGGTCTGAGCCCGGCTGCAGCCCTGGCCGGCCCTCCTGGATCCTGGCCGCAGACGTGCTCAGAGCATCTCTGCCGGGTCGCTGGGGCTGCCAACGAGCTCGTTCCAGAGAAGTGGCAGCCCCACGCCCACCTCCCTGTGTCATCAGCCACCGCCAGACACCTGGCCAGGGAAGCACATGGCCGGGGCTCGGGGCTGGGTGACAGGTGGCCACCTGTGAGAGCCTCCAGGGTGGAAGGTGACGGGAGCTGGTGCACCTGAGGGAGCGGCGAGAAGGTCACAGGTAGAGAGAGCTCACCTGTGCGCCACCTGGGAAGGCCTCACAGACAAGGGAGTGGGGGCAATTCTGGGCCTGGGGGAGGGGGGCAGCTGACACACAGGGTCCCCTGGAGCTGGGCTGGGGGTGTGCCCGCTGACCTGGCAGGAGGACTCGTGGTCCTTGCCGGGCAGCTCCAGCCTTCTGACCTCTGTCCTTGCCGTGCCTTCCCCCGGGGGGGGGGTGCCAGTCCCCAGACACCTGCCCGATGTGCTTTCTCATTTCCTTCAAGACTCTGCTCCTCTCATGAGCCCTCTCTCGACTCGAGTCTCTGTCTCCCTCCCTCTCTCGTCTTCGCCTCCCCCCTGCTGCATTTCCGTTCCTAGCCTTTATGGGTATCTGGCACATCTTGTGTCTTACTGGTTTGCTTGCCTCTACGTGGGGAAGGGCTTCTTGTCTCTTGTTCCCTGCTGGTTCCCCAGCATCCAGAACAGCGCCTGACGCGTAGCAGGTGCTCAGTAAACCTGCTGCTGGGGACCCGCCCTCCCTCCACTGGCCGCCTGGGGAGCAAGTGCTCTGCCCTGTCCAACCCGCCAGGCGCCCGCTCTGGGCCCGGCCAGCAGGGAAGTGGCTGAGTGGCCCAGCTGTGGGAGATGGGAAGGGGTCTTCCCTCACAGCCCCTGGGGGAGTTCTGAGGCACGAGGGGCAGGAATGTTCTAGACGTGAGCAAGCTCGATTCATCTCTTGCACCGTCCACTGTATCTTGCTGTGCACGGTTCCTGTTTGTGGTCCCTTTTTACTGAGATGAAACGCATGCCATAAAGTACGCCCTTAAGAAGCCTGGAGTCCGATGGTTTTAGTACACTCACCAAGTTTTGCGACCATCATTAGCATCCAGTTCTAGAACATTCTCTAGCTGTTTCCCCATCCCAGCCCCCGGCCAAGCACCAGTCTGCTCCCTGTCTCTGGATTTCCCTATTCTGAACCTTCCGCGGTGACAGAGTCACGTGATGCGGGGCCCTCCACGTCTGGGGAGGCTCACCGACCGGGGAGGCAGCGGGGTTCTGGGTGCCGGGCTGGCCTCCGGGGGGCCTCGTGGGAGAGGTTCACCCTGCATAGGGTAGGTGGGTGCGTGGAAGAGGAGAAGCCCCTGCACCGCCGGGGTGGGGAACCCCAAGTTTTCCCAGTTTGGTCTCCTTATTGCTAGTCTAGCGTCTCTGTCCAAGCTTGGCCCTGCCTGGCGTGCATGGGAAGAAATCGTCTGGTTTCTTCTGATGAAGCCCAGACGACGGTCGCCCGTGGAGTGGGTGCCAGGGCACCAAGCAGACGTGCGTGCGCAGGCCCTAAGCTGGAAGGGTCTGCCGGCCCCTGCGGCCCTCATGCAGAGCCTGGTTCCTCCAGCCCATGCCCCCCACGGTCTCCCGGCCCCACAACCCTGCAGCGGTCCCTCTGCTGCGGTGGGGCAGGGGCCCAGCCGTTTCCGAAGCAGCCTGGTATGTGTGTTTGCATGGTGGTTTGGGGGGGCGGCCTTTGCCTTACATACAGCTGCAGGCCCAAGTTGGCCGCTGCATGGCTAAGCATTGGGGACTGCGGAATGTGCGGAGTGAGTGGCCCCCATGGGGGCACCGTGGCCCTGGATGGGTGCCAGGACCAGGCAAGCAGGGAGGGTGAGCCAGCAAGTAGCCCTCATTCCTGCACAGGCTGGCAGAGGAGGCCATGGGCTATCCCTTGCCAGCCACCCTCTCTGCCCCAGTCCCCAGAGCCTCCTGCAGGACCCTCCATTGTCCCGAAGCGGGGCCTCCCCGAGCACACCTGACCTCCGCCCTCCCAGGCCAGTGCATGCTCGTGGTGGGCAAGTGAAGTCGGGTGCAGAGGGGCAAGTACGCAGGGCCTGCTGGTCGCTGGCTCCGTTCGCCATCCTGGTCTGTTTCCTCCTGGGTCCGTGGGGCATATCTGTGCTTCCTTCCGTGGCATCCCGTGGGGGGACCATGGCTCAGTGCAGCCAAAGTGGCCAGTCCCAGGCTGGGGATGGGGTCAGCCCTGACAGATGCCGGCCTCTTTCAGGCTGCAAATACATTAAAACAGGAATTCCAGAAACAGGAATTGCGAAAATAAGGTCACAAAATGTGTAGTTTATCTTAAATATTTCCATTTAGCAAATTAACAATTTAGACTCATGTTTGAGCAAATGCAGTGTAATTGTGCTATTCACAAGTTGATGACGGGATTTATTTTAATTCAGAATTGAAAGGGTCCATGGGAGGCTTGGCCAAATGTCCCTCATCCTCTGTGGGTGCCAGGGTGCTCCAGGAGTCAGGGGGCAGAGTGGTGAGGGCCTTTCAGGGAGGACGTCCCAGGGAGCTCGTGTGTCCAGAGCCCCGGGGCACCTAAGGCTCTCAGGCGGCTCTCCTGTTCTCCCGTTCCCGTTCCCGTTCCTGTAAATACGGTGCTGCGCACCTCCGCGCCCAGCCCTATGGCGGTCCTCCAGCCGGGGACCCCACCCTCTTCAGCTGGACGGTTCCTATCTGGGTACCCTCCCCGCCCTCCTCCTTGGAAATTACTAGAACTTTGCAGGCTCATGCTGCCCTTGGGCAGGGACGGCAGGAGACCCTGAGAGGCTCCAACGCCAAGACAGGCACTTTCCCGAGGCCAGTCCGGAGCCTCCAGCTACGCTCCGGCTGCAGGTTGGCCAGGACCCGGCCGGGGCCAGCTGCAAGAGTCCAGAGCCAGAAATCCAGGCCGGGGATAGCACAAATGCACCAGGGAGACTGGGGCGCCTACCAAGGAACTCTCCCTCTGGGGTTGTGGGCAGAGCGGCCCCAGGCCATTTGCAGGCTGGGGGTGAGGATTGGGAATTATAGCACAGGATGGGGTGGGAGGTTGGAAGACTCTGGCTTAGGGGCCTGGTGCCTTGTCTGTGAAGTGGGGTTCAGGGGCCGTGCGTCCCTGCCAGACCTGTGTGCACAGTGCAGTGCTGGGCCGCACACACCCCTCTAGATCAGCACCGCCTTGGGGCAGGGGGCCTGATGGGGATGCCAGAGAGCCCGTGCCTGGCTTGCCCCCCCCCAGGGCAAAGGTGATCAGCCCATTTTACAGAAAAGAAAAACAGAGAGGCTAAGAAGATGGGGGTGGCTCTGCCCTGGGGCACTGCCCGCAGAGCGCCCTGCTCCCCCAGGCTCGGGTCTAGGCAGTCCTGGCAGGCAGGGCGGGTGGGCCTCCCTCCACTCCACCGCCCCCGATGGGGCGCACACTCCCAGGGCCTGGACCCCGTGCTGCGTGCCCGGTGTCCCTGTCCCCGAAGCCGTGCCCTCACGTGGGATCCTCCTGAAGCCCCTCCATGCCCCCCACAGATCAGCTCCCCCTGGGTGGCTCAGGGACCCGCCTTCGTCTGTGGCTCAGAGCTAAGCTGACTTAATGCTTTTGATCCTGGTTCAGAAAGCAGCCCCTCCAGCCATGTGGCCGCTGCTTGGCCCAGTCTGCAGCCCCAGGCTGTCAGCCTCTCAGCAGGCTCCCCTGACACCTGCCCTCCGTGAGCCTGCCGGGCACCCTCCTCTCTGGGGCTGTGCTGGGGTGGGAGCTCTCCGGTGCAGGAAGGAGGGCCCATCCCTGGAGGCTGTGGGGCTGGGTCTCCTGTGTCTTTTCTGGGCTCAGGGCTTGGCTGGCCCCAGCCCCGCGGCAACGACGACGACGAGCGAGAGAGGGGAAGGGGATGGGAGCAGGAGAGGCAAAGCCAGATTGTAAACTTTCCCACTTGGGTCCCCATCACGGCTCTGGGGGTCCCGGGGACAGAGCTCTGCAGCGTTCATCCCCCTCCCTGGGACTCCACACATCCGGGGCCTGGGGTCTCTGTTCCTTCCCAGCCAGGGAGTCAGACAGTAGAACCCCGAACCAGAACTTGGCCCCAATGACTGTCTGACCTCCCCTGAGCTGTGGGGGCCTGCAGAACCGGGGAGTGGACATAGCCCCTGGTGTCAAGCGTCAAGTCCGACTGTCCCGGCCGATGCCCCAAGGAGCTGGCAGATGGGACGGGAGTGGGAATGGGGTGTACTTCTCTCCCATCACACTGGGTCA
Source organism: Mellivora capensis (assembly GCA_004024625.1). Classification (NCBI taxonomy): domain Eukaryota; kingdom Metazoa; phylum Chordata; class Mammalia; order Carnivora; family Mustelidae; genus Mellivora; species Mellivora capensis. The sequence goes on along the minus strand of PISX010009999.1, from coordinate 35,944 downwards.
GGCCCTCCATGGAGGAATCCGGCCCGCAGGCTCTGCCTCCGTGCGGCCCCCACCATCTGCCTCCCCCCAGAGACGGGGGCGGGGGAAACCCTTGATGGCCTCTCCCTTGCAGGCTTCCCCAACTCAGTCTGAAATGAGAACCAAAGGAAATGAGGAGCCGGCAGCTCATTTGTGAGCTGCATTGTGTTGGGGGCTCTTAATTAGACCTAATTAGACTAATTAACTTTCAAATGAGAAACTTGGATTTTTTTCTCCTCTCTCCATCGCTCTCTCTTTGTTCCCCTTTTGGAAAATGAAACAAGGATAAATATTTGAATGGCTCGCTCCAGCCTGGGAGGGGGCGCCGGCCCAGAGGGCTAGGGTGGAGGGCGGGGGGGGGGGGGGTGCCGCCCCTGCGGCCCCCTCCCCTGCTCACTGCATCAGCTCCAGAGCCCGAGCCGCTTCTCCGGGGAGGACCAGGGTGTGGCCGGGTCCCTCCTTAGTATGTGATGCTTGCCTTGTTCCTGGAGCCAGGAGTGGGGGATGGACAAGACGCTGGGTCCCAGGGGGATGCTGGTGCGGGGAGAAGAGGGACAGGACAATTCAGGGCGTGCTGGCCCCCCGCCCCCAGCCAAGCTGCTCCAAACCCACACCCAGGTGAGGCTCAGAGAAGGGCCGCCTAGGCACACCCTTGCCCTCAGCCCAGAGAGACTGTCTTTGCCCTGCCCCCTGCCCTGCAGGCCACTGGTGGTGCCAGCATCATTGGCAAAGGTGGCCATTCCCAGGGGCACCCAACATTTCCTGTGCAGCACCTCCCCACTACTGGGAGCGGAGACCCTCGCCCCCGCACAGAAGGGGAGGGGATCAGACCAGGCAGAGGATGCCCTCGTCCTCCTTCCCCCGACAGCGGCCCCACGGCCTCCTGCTTCTCTCTGTAGACAGGCAGCTGTGTCTGGGGGAATTCGAGTATTAGATGGAGTGACCCCGGAATGTGTTCCAGCCCGCACCACACCTGGGGAGTCTTGATGTCCTGAGCTGTCCCGTCTCCCCAATGTGCTTCAGATGTGTTTCAGCGTCCTGCCCCACCTGCAGCCCCTGCCAAGGGGGGCCTGCCAGGCCCAGGAGTAACCTGGGCATCACAGTGAAGCTCCCATCTCCGTAGGGCCTGGGACTTGTTGTCTTCCCGACCTTTTCCTCCCCAGAGCCAGATGGGGAAGAATTCCGACACCAGCACCTCCGGGCTTCCTTACTGACCCCCTCAGCCTGAGCCCCAGCCGCCGGGTCGCCCCCGAGGCGGACCCTGCCAGCAGAGGGAGGAGGAAGCTGCTTCTGCTGATACTCCAGAACCCCCAGAACCCGCTCCGGGCAGGGAGCAGCTCCCACCCGCCCTCCAGGCCCTCCCCCTCCCTGGGGCCCAGCCTGTTTGCACGGCTCAGCATCGGGGCAGACTTGAGTGAAGGCTCCACGCAGGCCCAGGCAAGGTGGGCTGCAGCAGGCTTGTCTGGACGCCATCTGGCCAGGAGCTGCCCCGAGCACCTGGGCACAGAGAAGCTGAATGTGGGGAGGTTGGCGCCGCACCTGCTGGGCCCTGGTGGGGCCCCTCAAAGGGGGGCACCCCGTCTACACGGCTTTTGCATCGGCCACCACCGGCTGCCCCTCAGGGGCCTTCCTCAGGGGTTTCTCGCCCCAGCAGCTCGGAACCCGTGGTATGTGGGTGCAGGCAGGACCTGGGCACTGCGGCAGGGCTGGGCGGCCGCCTTCATCTCTGTCGAGTCTTGTCCTCTGGCTCTCGGGCTCTGGGGACTTGTTATCTCGCCTGGGTCTTCCCAGAAGGATGTTCTCCTGGATGACAGCTCCCTGAAAACAGAGGGTCTAGCTGGGAGTCAGAAGGACGGTGTGCGGGATGCCTCCAGGCCTCTCCTCGCCCCTCCCCGAGGCGCGTCCCAGCCGGGAGGGTGGACGTGAACCCTTGTTCCTGATCCACGGCCACCCCAGCGTTGCTGCTGATACCCCGTCTTGACACCCCAGACACTCAGGGTCCCAGAGGACTGAGCCAGGAGCCCCCAGGCCTGCTGCATCAGGCAAGAGCTCGGTGCCAGGGTATGCAGCTCCAAGTCTTGCAAAGCCAGCTCCCAGATGCCTTGTCCCTGCGGTGCGGGGCTCAGAGCAGGGGTGAGGAGGGGTGGGGCAGAGGCCGCCAGAAGGGGAAGCTTACTGTATCCCCCGCAGCTGGAGTCTCGCTGTTTGGGGGTGGAAGGTGGCATGGGGACACCGAAATATCCGTCCCCAGATGCCAGTGTCTCCACCCACCCTGGACAGCCCCCGGCCTGCCTGCACTTGCTCCGGACATCCCCGTTAGCTCTCTCGCACAAACCTGGGTCCCCTTGGCCACTTCCTCCCTCTCCAGGTGGCCCCGGCGTGGGGGGTGGGAACACTGGAGCCTGAGAACCGCCAGATGCAGAAAAGTGTGCTGTGGGGTTTTTCCATTCCCGCCACCTGCATTCTCCCCGTTCTCTGCTCTCTGATTCCCCTCCTACCTCCAGCGCCACTCTCATGCCTTCTCCCTGGCTAGCAGCTCTCCGGATGCCCGCCTGTCCCCTGCACCCCCTGCAGACCCCCGGGCTTTGTTAGCACAACCAAGTTCAAATGTCTGATTAGTCCTTAGGAGACCGAGGGGTCAGGTTTCCACAGCTTCTTCCTCTCCATTTAACTAATTTAACTGCACGATTGTTACAAATTTCATTTTATTATAGCCCTGCTTCTCAGTCCAATTGCATTACTAAAATCTCATTTTCTCAGAAGTGCTGAATATGTGATCAGAGGAAAAATTATGCTTCCGTCTGCCTATTAGGACAGTTCACGCGTGTGTGAGCCGTGTGACGTGTGACGGCCACACGGACGGCCTGCGGAGCCGGGCCGCACAGGGCGGGGAGAGGACAAGTGTGTCCAGGGGCAGCACCCCGAGGGGCGGAGCCTGCCCCCTCCACCCCGTGCATGTGGCCGGGACCATGTGTGTGCAGGGAGCCCCGTGCTCACAGGAGGGGAAACCACATTAAGGACCCGATTACAAATGAAGCAGTATCTGTAGGCGATTGTAATTAAAGGGAAATTCAATTCTCTTCTAATGCCCCATTATGCCGGGCTCCGAGAGGTGAGGCTGGGATCGCACCGCTCGCCTAATGGGACCCGAGGTTACAGGGAGCATGAGTGGCGGCCAAGGTCTGTCCTCTTCCCTCCCACTTCTCAGCAGGGACAGCCAGGGAAGGGGGGCTGGGAGCTCTTTTCTGATCTGCCTGGTCCCCAGACGGCCCACTCTGGCAGCGGCGGACCTCGGGAGTTGTGGGTTTTGATGCCGTGGCCGCCACCCACCCTGCAGGAGTGTGCAGGGAGGTAGGGGAGCATGCCGGAGGAGCAAGGGGGAGATTATGACTGAAGCCAGACCTGCAGGAGCAAACTTCCGGCTTTGGGGAGAAAGCCCTTTGACCCCCATATGTCCCAGAGGTGTGTTGCCATGCAGAAGGACTCACGTCCCATGAGGTGAGGTCACGCCTGGCTCCGGAGTAGGCTGGGCTGCAAAGAGGAGACGGGATTGGGATCTGGGCCAGAGCCACACCGTGTTCTCCAGCCTCTTTCCAGGTCTGTTGGCAGCAAAGGAGCTTTTGGGGGCCCCTCAGTGCCCCTCCCACAACCTGACCCTGCACCCTGGGCACAGGAGTACCGACATCTGTCTGTTTGTGACTTGACTTCTCCTCGCTCTCCTGTCTTGACCCTTCCTCTGCTGACACCTACACATCCTTCAAGGCCCCAGTAGAGACCCCTCCTCCAGGAAGTCCCCCGGGGTGCCCCAGGCCCGGTGACCCTGTGATAGCTGGGCTGTGTCCTCTGTCCTGCTGCAGCCTTGGACTGTCTTCAGAAGGGCTTGTCTAACTCAGCTCTAAACCACCAGACGGCGAGGCCAGATTGGGTCAGGGCCTGGTCCAAGAAATGTTTTTTAGAAAAAGACGAATGGGATGGAGTGAGTCCCGAGTCCTGCCCTCCTGACTGGTCTGTGGGACTCCCATTGTTCTCTGAGATTTCTCTGGCTGGGGGAGTGGCAGGTGGGACATGGAGCCTGGCTGCGGGGTGAGGGGCCAGTCGGAAGGAAAGCAGTCTCTGGATCCTTCACCCCCGGGGGCTGCCCAGACATCACAGCGGGGGGCCTTGGCCTTCCAGGACAGCAGGGCCCTCCCCCCAAAACCCCGAGGGCCTGTCCTGCTCCAACCCCTGCAGCCTGAGGCCTGGGTGCCTACTCCGTGCTGATTCGGTGTCCCTGCGGCCCCGGGCCTTCCCCTCCAGTGTGCTGGGGAAGCTGGGGTCTCCCGCCCCGTGGCTGGGAGTGCATCCTGGGTGGGGCTGAGCCTTGTTCCCTAATGCTCCGCTTTGTCTGCTCCCCGTGGGTCAGGGCAGAACTCCCCGGGCCAGAGCTCCACACTCACTTGTCACCCACACGCAGCACCTGCCCTCCCCAGGCCGGGGGAGCCCCAGGACCAGGCAGCTTCTCCAGCTCCTTGGCAGCCCCGGGAGGTCCTGGGGGCCCCGGCTGCAGTGGGGACACTCACGTGGTCAGGGAACAGTTCCGGCCGGTTCTTCTCCTAAGGGGAGGTGGCAGTGGTGACGCCCTGTGCGCCCTCTTCACCAGCGTGGGGGTGTGTGCAAGCGTGCACACGTGCGTGCTGGGGTGTACCTGGCTGGGTGTGGGGGCCCGTTGCCCATCATTGTCCCGTGTAAGTGAGCTGCCCGCCGTCCATGCAGTAAGGCCCCGGGTCCTGGAGGGCAGGACGTGTCTCGTCCTGGCAGCTGGCTGGTCCCGTTTTCTGGTTCCGCTGAGGACCCCAGGTGCCGGGGGCCACGTGGAGGAGTGTAGCCCACCCACGGGCACAGTGAGCAGAGCCTCGGCACGGCCCTGGGAGGTCACCCAGCCCCCCACACTTTGTCGTGGTGATCAGCGGACTCTGACACTCTCCACACCTCCCTCATTCCCTGTGTCCCCACCTCAGCCCTCCTGCCCCGGCTTCCTGGGGCTCCCTGGTGCTTGGGGGGCCAGGGGTCACGTGGGAACCCAACCCGGCCGTCCAGTCCCCACACAGCAGCTCAGGCTGCTCTCTAGAGGGCTGTGCCCGAGCTCTGGGCCCCCTCCTCAGAGGGGCTTGGCCTGTCCTGGGGAGGGGAAGGGGAGGGATCCAGGGTCAGGGTCCAGAGCCACCACCTCCCCAACCCGTCCTGGCAGGCTTCTTAATGGGGGTGGGATCGGGAGGAAGGAAAGGGAGGGAGGCAGGGCAGCTGGCAGCAGGGGTAGGGGGCTCTGCCCTGGAGCTCTGCCCTTTACCCCCAGCATGTCCCATGCCCAGTATCTAAGCTCCTAGGACAGAGGGTGGGAGGGGTGCGGGGGGAATCTCAGCCCCCCAAGATGAAGGCACATGGAGGCCCAGGGAAGCCCTCCAGTGCCCCCAACCCTGCTGTCAGCTAGGGCCACGGTCTGGCAGTTCTGGGCTGCTGACCCCTGCACGTGGCAGGTGCCCAGTGCCTCTGCCCCAGCCCCATGGAGGCCAGTCCCCAGGATCCCTGTCCTTCCCATCCCCCACCCCAGCCAGCATGTTTTCAGACTCAAACGACATCAGACACGGTGAGGGTTAGAGAAGCAGCCATAGTCCTGGGCGCAGCTGCCCAGGCCCCTGCCCTTTGCCTTGCTGCCGTGGTGGGGTGGTCAGGCCCGGTCACCCTCAGTCCACTCCAAGGGCCCACTTGTCTCGGCCACAGCTGCTGAAGCTCTGACCCCAGGGTAACGCCCAGTGCCCTGCAGTGAAGGGAAGGGGCAGCTGGTCACCCCGCCTCACTGTCCGGCGCTGCCTCTACTCCTCCCCTCCCATAGCTCACCGGCTGCTCTCCCTATCCTCTCCACCCTCCCTGAAGCCAGCTAGCACCCGGCACTGCTCCCAGCCCCATCCTCCCTCCCATCGTGCCCAAACCATGTCCCATGCACACATTCCTGGAGTCTTGGGCTCCCTGCTGGCCCCATTATGAGCATGTGCTGAGGGTCACGGGATGTCCAGGATGTCAGAGAGCATGGGGGGGACATGGGGGACACTGGCCATGGTCAAGTTAGAAGACGTGTTGCTGTTGGTCTGGAAGGGCCCAAGGGCCTGGGGCTAGCGGGGAGGGTCCCGGGGTCCGTGTCCCGTCGCTTCCCTCCTGGGACCCACTCTGACTAGGACACACAGCTCCTGCCACCACACCGGGGTCTGGCACACACTGCCCAGCTTCTCTGACCTAGATGTGGCCGATTCCCTGGGTTCCCCTGAGACAAGGTTAATGTTGTCCCGAAGGAATTTTGCTTCAAGACTAAAGGGAAAGCCAGGGAAAGGGCTCTGGGAGCGGCTGCTGGCCAGTTTCCAGGGCCCAGCCTTTCTGGTGGCAGATGGTCCAGGGATGACGTGGGCCGGCCTGGGAGGGGTGTCCGGTCCCGGGAGCTAGGGCTGGGACGGGTCATCGCCGCCACTCCGGCAGAGCAGGTGAGGAGGGAGCACTCTGGCTCACCCATGTCCGTCGGCCAGGTCCCTGCAGCTCTGGGCTTTGACCCAAGTGCCGCGCGGCCCACCCAGCAGAGCTGTCCAAGCCCTCCACCCGCTCCCACCACCCACCTGCTGCAGGGACGCCCCCCTCACCCCCGTGTGGCTCAGCAAATAAGTCCCTTGTCATTCTGGCACCGGCCGTGAGAACATTTAGTACACAGCTGGTGCTCAAGCAGTGTCTCCCAGTGTACCCTTACACTCCCCCTGCTGTCCCTTCCTCCTGCCCACGGGCTCAGAGTGCGGTTCAGCTCAGCGTGTCGTTAGCCTCAGGAGCTCGGGGCCAGGCTGACACCCCAGCAGTGACGAGGGGAGACCCCACCTGTCCCGCAGGCCCGTTCAGAGAGACGCACAGGGCTGGGGGCTCTGTGGTTCCTGCTCCCTGAGGTAGCCCTCTGCTCCCTGGGTATCTTCTCTCCTTCCACAATGGATGCAGAGTTTAAGCGGGGAACAGCTATCAGCCCAACGCGGGACAAAGCAGGGACCCAGGGCGTGACGCGCATCTGTACTCACGGTCTGCCCCCTGGCAAGGTTGGCTCCTTCCCGGTCATCGTGCCACGCGATGGATGTGTCATCCATGGACATGATGTGTCCGGGCCCTGCCAGCCCCTCGCCGGGATCCCAGCCTCATGTACATTCTCGGCAGCCCCAGCCACTGCCCCCTCCGCGTGCCTGCCTCTTGCTCAGGCCTGCCCACAGTCCCCCAGGTGTTCCCTGGGGACATGCAACCTCACCAGGCCCACAGCCACTGTTCCTGGCTGGAGAAGCCTTCCACCATCATGGTGTCCCGTTGCCGATAGACACGTGGGTGGATCCCCAGGAACCAGCGTAGGACCCAGGGGCCCTCGGTCAGGAATGTTCCAGGAGAAAGCTCCTGCATGGCGGGCCCAGGCCCCTGCCTGCCTAACTAAGTAATCCCGTGGTCCAGGGCCTGCGACCTGGCCTTTACCGGAAGCACAGCTCCCCCCACCCCCCAGGAGCTTTTGCTCATTTACGTGTTAATCTCCAGTGAGAAAACAGTAGCCCCAAGCCTCAGCCTGAGGCTACAGGAGAGCGGGTGCCCTGCCACCCCCCTTTGGACGTAGAGTGTAGAGCTGTTTGGGCCAGCCCGCGTCAGAGTTCCCAGCGAGGTGCTGGGCTCTGCTGGCCACGAAGAGGGGCACAGTGCAGTCATTGTAATGGGAGACGTGGACACAGAGCCCTGAGCTCTGCATCGTGCAGGCCACCCCCCATCACTGACAGGCACGCTGTCACCCCGTCCCACCTACCGGAGTGACCTGGGTGCCCCGGGTGAGGCACATGGCAGGGCTGGTCTGGTGGTGGCCACAGCCTGGGCCACTTGAACAGCCCACGTTTCTCGTCCCACAGCCCTGGAGGCTGGAAGGCCGAGAGCCACACGTGGGAGGTGCTGGTTCTTTGGAGGCCTCTCTCCTGGGCTGGGGAACGGCTGTCTTCTCCCCTGTCCTCCCCTGCTCACCCTCCGTGCCTGTCTCCTCTTCCTGTAAGGACACCAGCCGTGTGGGATCAGGCCCCTCGTACCTCTTCATTTCACCTAATTACCTCTTAAAAGATCCTCTCTCCAAATACAGTCTCTGGCTGAGGCAGTGGGGGTTGGGACTTGGAGGCAAGGATTTATGAGGGGGCGTTACTCAGCCCAACGCCCTCTGAGCACAGTCATCCCCTTGGGCCCCCGCTCTGTCGTGGGATTATTGTCAGCATTAGTAATCGGGACAGCCGGCTGGGGCTGGGTGGCAGGAAGTAGGGTGCCCTCGGTCATCAATGCCACAGTGGGCCAAGCTGGACAGAACACAGCTGCCCTCGGCTTCCAGGGACGGTGGGGTGGACAGTCTGGACCGGTGACAAGTGCCGGGGAGGGACTCCCAGCCCACCCCCAAGAGATGGCTTTCCCAGGGCCAGGGAGCATGAGCACTGGGGGCGCCGTGTGTTGAGCTCCTCAGAACTCAGGGAGATCTGGCCTTAGCACGGCTGGGCCCTCAGACGTCACCACACCGAGCCCCTCAGGGACCAGCTGTTCATTGGCTTCATCGGCCCGTGTGGGGCAGGCATCTGCGTTCTTAGTGGGTCCTGACACAGGTGCTCCTCTAGCTTCACGGGAGAAACGCGGTGGCCCGTTTGTGGAACCAGCAAGTAGACAGCGAGCAGGCATTTGGTGGCCTCTCAGAGCCTAGAAAGGAGAAGGGGTAGGCTTGGTGGCCGAGGGCAGGGATGGCTGTTGGCCAAGGGCCAGCGGAGAGGCTCGGGGCCAGGAGAGGGTGACTTTCAAGCCCCAAAGGCCAGCTGCCACCTGGTCGTGCCCAATGCCCAGGCCAGAACTGGAGAGAGTGTGAGGACAGACAGACTGGGCTGTGGGGTGGGGGCTGAGTGCATGAGAGCACATCAAGGCTAGAGATCAGCTAGAGAGTAGGGAGGATATCGACGGGCAGAGCGGGGTGACCCTCCAGGACCTACCCCGCCTCCCTTGCTGGGCAGGCTGCAGACCAGACAGTGTGGCTCTGTGGTTTGCCAGGGATGAAATTCATTCTCACCCAGTGACCAGAGTGGAGGCAGACGCCGCCAGCCAAGGGCACAGAGTCCCAGCTCCCGCCGCGTGCCCTGCGCTCTCAGACTCCTGCTGACGGGCTGTTCCCCGTCCACGGCAGCCAGAGGACTTCCGTAGGCCCAGAGCTCCCGGTCCTCCTGTCCAGCTCCAGGGTCACAAAACCCAGGCGCTGCATAGCTCAGGCTTTGCAACCCACATGGCCTCTGTGGCAGCTCCATGGCTCTGCCATGGACCATGGCGCTGCCACAGACAATGTGCGAGTAACTGGATAGGGTGCATTCCAATAAAGCTTTATTGACACAAATAGGCAGTGGGCCGGACCTGCCCCGCAGGCCATAGCTTGTCTACCGCTGGCCCAGCTGACTGTGCTTCCCTAGGCCTGCCCAACCATAGAAGCAGGAAACTGTCAGGAGCTCCAAGGAGGGCATCCCTCCCCTGTGGAGGCAGGACATGGGGCTGCCAGATCTCTGGGGCCCCTATCCTTTGGAGCAGGGGCGTCCCAGGTAGGGGCTCTTCCTCGGTGTGGGGCCCAGAGAGACCAGGGCCAGTGGTCTGCATGGAGTGAGAATGGAGGCCCGGGGCGGCCACAGTGGGCCCCCGCACCAGCGTCCTGGCTCGGGAGACAGACACTGGGCCTCAGAGGCCGAGAGCACGTTCTCCTTTCGCTGGATGATCTCTGCAGCCCGGAGTTAATCTCAGAGTCGGAAGGCCGGCCGGGCATCCCCTCCCTCCTGAGACACGGCCCGCAGCCCCAAGCAGGCCTGTCCTCAGAGCAGCGGCTGAACCAGCCCGGTGGCCAGAGGAGAGCAGGGCCTGGCTCTGGCCTCCCACCCCGCTGTGGGGCAAAGCCAGAGGGGCCGGGAGGGGCTGCACAGAGGGCCACTTTGGCAGAAGCAGCTCCAAATCCCCCAGAGGCGCCGGCTGCTCCGTGCCCGGGAGGCAGCCAGTGCTGAATCGGCACCAGGGCCTTGGCCTGAAACCCGAACTCTCAGCGGGGAGGGGAGCCACTGGGACAGGAGGGAGCCTGGGGAACGTCTGCCCAGGGGTGGGGGGGGGGGCGGGGGGCATCTCCTTTGAGGTTCTGGAGCCCTCAGGGGCTCGCCAGAGTGCACTGACCAGCCCTCACCACCCCGCACCTGGGAGACAGCTCCCTCGTCCCCGTGCTCCCCAGTGCCGGGTTCTGGGGGTGTCCTTCCCCCCACCCCCCACACTCCGTCCTTGCCCCCAGAATCTCCCTGCCCCCACGCTCTGGCCCTCCTGGTCTCGCTGCCTCTGTTGTACAACATTATCATTTCATAATACTCTGAAATATACATGAAGTTGGCTGAATGCAGACAAAATTGCACCATTTACTGCATGAATATTTCATGCTGGCTCCGCTCCGAGGTGTCCGTCTGATGGAGCTGGGAGCCTGCTGCCCGGACCTCCCTGCCCGTTCGCCTCCTGCCCGAGAGCGGGCAGCGCAGGCCCCTCCGCCAGGCTGGGGTTGCCAACGACGGAGAGAGGAGACCGTGCTGAGGGGTCCGGCGGTTGCAGGGGGACTGCCGGGCTTTGGGGGAGCGCGGTGGGTCCTGAGCTACTCTGTGGCAGCCAGACCCCCGTGTTGTGGTCTATTCAGAATAAAATCTTAGCAGGGCAGAGCACCCTGGGGAGCGGGCAGGAGCCACAGGCCACCCGTGTGCTGCTCTTCCGTGAGGCTCCGGCCCTCTGCCATCCCTGCAGGGCCCTGGCGGAGAGACCACCGCTCACATCTGCCCACTGCACCCACCGCCCACGGCAGCCGCCCTCCTGTGAACTCCCGAGTCTAGGCTGCTGCACCAGGGGCCACAGAGGCCTGAGGAACAGCTCCCTGTGGTCCTGGGAGGATGGGAGAGGGGCCAGTGCGTGAGTGGGAGTGTGCCCCTGTACACTGTAACGAGCGTGTGGACCGTTCGCCCTGCCTCTTGCCAGCTGAGTGCTGTGAAGCCCCCACTCCTCTCTGCCCGCAGCCTCCACTCCTCATCAGAGCAAGGACAGGCTGATGGCACAGGGGCCAACAACTTCGACCTGGCCTCACCCCTGTTTCTTGGCCACGTGGCGACTCTGAGAGGCCGCAAGCCCCCGCTCTGGACACTGGGGTGCCCTTTCCCGTCACCTCTGCCCCAGACCGCCCCCTGACCCGGGTTGCACTCCTTTCGTACAGGAACTGGACTTGCTGTGCCCACTGTCCCCTCCACCCGTCCGATCACTGATGTCATCACTGCGCACCTCCTGTGTGTCCAGCCACGTGACGGCACCGAGGACACGGCAGAGATCCGCGTGGTCCCGGCCCTCACGGGCTCGCAGTCTCCTGGCACGGAGACACTAGGCACAGAAACTAGGGAAATGTTTGCAGAGTGGGCTCTGTGCTACGAAAACAGGGTCCTGAGCTAGAGGCTGACAGTGGCACCGACTTTGGGCAGGGTGAATGCGGGGGACATCTCGGGGGTGGCATTCAAGCTGAAGGACTGGCAGGAGCTGGGCATGGAGAGACTGAGGGGAACAGCATTATAGGCACAGGGAATGGCATATACAGAGGCCCTGAGGCGGGGGAGTCTGGTGTGTCCAAACAATGGTGGCAGCCAGGTATGGGGGTGGGGAACGCAGGGGTGCGACCAGCAGGGCGTCGTGGGCCTGTGTGTGCATTGTATGCCTCGGGCGGAGGGGGGGGCGGGAGGCGGGCGTGACTGCGCCAGTGCGGGGTAGCCGGCCCCCGCACTGTCATGAGGGCGTGAAGCCGGTCGTTCTGCAGGTCCTCGCCAAGGGGAGAGGGCAGGACCGCAACAGCCGCCACCGTCCCAAGCGGGCAGAAGCACGTAGGCGTGCGGCCGAAGGTGGGAGGAGGTGGAGACCAGGTGCTGGAGGTTAGGGTTGGGGACTGCAGTCCTTCTCTCCTGCCTCGAGGGAGCAGGAAGGGCCCTGGGTGGGAAACATGCTGTGTGTCGTGGGCCGAGCCCCCTGCCCCTCTGGGCTCCATTAAACGTGAAGCGTGGGCCCGCAGTGATTCCTGAGGCCCGTCCACGGGAGCCCCTTCCGACACCCGAAGCCCCGCTCAGCAGCCGTCCCGGCACACAGCCCCAGCGGAGCTGGCCCCCACCAGCGCTGAAACGGGCTTCCATGGAGAAGGTCTTCCTGCCGAGGGATTTTGGATATTCTTTCAATCAGGCATGGGGGTCCTTCAACACATTCCAGACGAGCTTGTGTCCTGGGCCACCCTGACCATGCCGTCGGCCCGTCTGGGCTAGAATTAAGCGCCGGGAAACGAGGTGGTGGTTGGTGGATCCTGCTTCCGGTCCCTAGCCTGCCGTGCCTGACCCAGCACCCCCAGGCTGCTCCAGGACCTGGAGGGGGCACGCTCTGTGTGGGGGAGGAGCTGCAGGGCAGAGGGTGGGGTGCGGCTGGCACGAGGGGGGGGGCAGGGAGGAGGAGAGACCCTCTCGGCGGGCAGAGACCCCTCCCTGCCCCGCGGGGAGTGAGTGGGGTGTGGTGTGCCTCACAGCGCCCCCCCCAGCTGACCCAGGACACCCACAGTCCCCACCCCCCCGGCCTCACCGGAGAAGGGCCTGGAACGTCCCTAAGCGCGCCCGGGCTGCAGGGTGAGGGGCTGTGAACACGCAGAATGAGGAATGGGCAAAGGCGGCCAAGCCTGGGAGACGGGATCTGTTCTTCTGCCCAGAATCGAGGGGGGATGAGCCCCCAGGGTCACCTGGCACCCTGCTCTGCCTCCTTCCCTTCATTCTCACACGCTGCTCCCACACTCCTTCTGCAGCCCTCCCTGCCTCACCTCTCCCTGGCACTCCCGCTGGGCCTTGCCCTGCCTGCCCCACTCCATGTCCTTCCTGGGCGTCCCCCTGCCTCGACCTCCCCGGGGCTCGTCTGGGGGTAGTCCCCCTTCACGGCATCCCCCACCCCCGTGGCTTGTGTGCAGGTGTGACACTCAGAAGGGACGCCCTCGTCCCCAGCTAGGGGTGGTCCCGGGCCCGGCTGGAACGCACCCTGCTCGGGCCTCTCCGCCATGGTGGGGGCCCGGCCCTTGGCCCTGCAGCTGTCACCCTGGCTCCTTTGAGCAGACAGCGGCTGGGACGGGGCCTCACTTTACCTGGAGGCAGGGTCTCTGTCTGCTGAACCATATTCACACCTCCTGGCTCCAGGGGTGTCTCTGCACCCCACAGGGGCCTGGACACAGCTGGGACCCTGCAGGGACAGAGCCCTCTGGGTCTAGGGTCCCTGTGGACATCCCCAGACTCTACTCCGAGACCAGCTGTAGCTCGCCAGCTGTTTGGGGGATGCTGCCCGGATTTGGGGGCTGGTGGGTAGGAAGGGAGTCCTCTGGCTTCCCTGCCCCTCCTACTTTCCCCTTTCTGTGTATTGGCCCCACTGTAGGCCGGAGAGCCAATGGGTGGGGCTCTCTGAAAGCTCCTCCCCTCCTCCTTCCCCTCCCCCTGCCCAGGAAGACCCTGCCCCAGCTCCCAGGACTCCATGTCCCACCCCTGCCCCCCCCCACAGCCTTTCCTGATGGCCTGCCCCTCGGGAGTGCGCGTCTTGTCCGTCTCTCTGTCCCCACGAGCCTGCCGGGGCAGGGGAGCAGGCAGCCGGGGGCAGGTGCCGTCTCTGCTGTCCCTAGACCGCGCCCCTGCACCCAGCTTCCCCGTCTTGTTGGGGGAGCAGCTCTGGATACGTGCGTCATGACGGATGCCCAGCTCCCATCAAGACTTTATTGTTCTGAGTGGCCAGGTGCCTAGCTGAGCAGAGGGACAAGCGTGGCCTTGAGGCGGCCCTGCGTGGGAGAGCAGGGGAGCAGCCGGGGTGGGGGGGCCCAGCTGGCGCTCTGTGTGGCAGGCAGAGACCAGGCATTTTGCAGGGACAGGCCTCCCCAGGCAGGGGAGTAGGGGGAAGGGGGCATGAGGAGTGAGCAAGCCTTCATTCTCCCCGCTGTGCAGGTAGGAACACTGAGGCCCAGAGAGGGCAGATATGTGCCCAAGGCCCCACAGCTGTGTCCACACAGACAGGAGCATCCGCTCGGATGGCTGTGAGTCCGTTCGTCCCAGGAGCCCCAGTGCCGCTCTCCGGCTTCACTCGCGCTCTAGAAGGGGGGGGGGGGCTGAGGATGCCACCAGGCGGGGGACTGGCGGGGACACGAGGACAGAAGAGGTCTGCCTCTGCTGCCTCAGCCTGGCCCTGCCCCACGAGGGGGCTGCCTGTCCCAAATTCAGGGGTGGCCCTGGGCCTCAGAGGAGGGGGGGTCCATCACAGCCGTGGGGTGGGGTGGGACTTGTCAGGAGGGTCCCCTGCCTCCCATTCTGAGCAGCAGGGACATAGCCCAGGAGTGTCACTGGGTCAACCCAGGGGCTGCCATTTGGGCTGGGGAACCGGTCTTGGGAGTATGGGAATGTAGGGAACGAGTGGGATTGGCACCAGCTGGCCCCACTGCTCCTGCCTATCCGCTCACCACCTCTGGCAACCCTCCTCCTGGGCTTCTCCCCACCTCCACATGCCCCCACCTCTGCCCCTGCCTGCTTGTGTCCTTGATGCCCCTATGTCCAAGACCGCAGCAACCCCGCTCTGTCCCTGACCCAGAGTCAGGGCCCTACCCTCACAGAGCCCCACCTGGACACACCAGCCGGGAGCCCCCGCAGACCCCATGCCTCAGTATTCCCAGGGGGTGGCTGTCGCTCCAAATTATGGCCAGCTGTCCAGCCGCCACCCACTGCTTCTCCCCCATACGTCAGACTTTCTTATCCTGACCTAACGGGCTGGTCCTGGCCATCCCTCTCCCAGGGGACATCAGGTTCCTGAGCACCCTTCTTTGTCCCCAAGTCAGTACATCCTGAACCCCTCCTTACCCCTGGCACTTAGCATGAGTCCCTCACAGGGGCAGGAACAGTCTGCTCGTAACGCCTGCCGTGCCAGAGAGGAAGGAGCCAGCTCCCTGTCTCTGTCCGCGTGGCCCTGGCCGCAGAGACAACCAGTGCCGGATGGCGGCCGTGCCACACCGTTCGCCCTGCAGGACTGGCCTCTCTTGGGGGGGCTGCAGGTCCCTTGTCAGCAGCCCCCCACACTGGGTGTCCCACAGGGTGGGCAAAGCCTCGAGGAAGCACACGGCCACCCCAGAGTGCGTGGGTGCTGTCCTGGCTGGCAGGGAGGAGGCATGTGTGTGGTGCTGCAGGAGGAATTTTCCATGGTTGCTCCCAAGTCACACTTCCCAGTTCGTCGCACGCCTCGCTGCCTTCAGCTCCTCCTTGCAGCAAGCCTGAGTCCCTGCTCCTGCAGCCCGAGCCCGGTCCCAGCCGGCCCCCTTCCGCCCCCAGACCAGCACCTCCGTCTACACCCCGAGCCAGTGAGGCGCGAGGTGCAGGGAGAGCCCTCCTTGTCTCTGAGTCCAGCCCCCCCAGCCCCCACCTCCTTCCCTCCCAGCCCCGCCCCCCACCAGCAGGCCGGCTCCCTGCAGCTGGACCGTGCCAGGGAGGGACCGTGGAGCTGCCTCCTATGCCCTACTCATCCCCAGATGGATGTCTCCGCCTCCTTCCCTACCTTTGCTAATTTGAAACACCACCCCCAGAGTAACCCCGGCAGTAATAATGGAGCCGTCACATTCCCTGGCAGCTGGCTGGGGTCTCTCTCGGGGGGGCCACGGGACCCTGGAAGGTGATAAGTGCGTTGGCATCGGGGGTGGCCGTCAGCTCAGTGTTTGGGCCTCACGTCCCCACAAAGCCCAGCCCAACACGGGGATTTTATTGCTAGTGTTTTTTCCTTGAATTGTTTTCCAAGCCCTTAAATTCCTGGAGAAAACCCCAGACCATTCCCTCTCCACCCGCTGTGGTCTTACACCCAGACAGGAGCCCATTCGATGCCCAGAGGGTGGTCTCAGCCTTTCTTGCCCTCCAGAGAGAGTTCGGCTGGAGCTGTGACCTGGCCCGGCCCGTGTGGGCCTGTGGAGGGGGATAGAGGCAGTGAGCCTGCGGTCCTGGGACAGAGGCTTCCATTAATAACCGCTTCCAGCCGCTGACCCCCGGCTCATGTAGGTGCTGTGACTTCTTCCCTCTCAGCCCCCCATGCGGTGGCGAGCCTAGGCAGCCGCTGTTGGCCTAAGGCCCGGGCAGCGATGGCTCAGAGAGGCTAGGTAGCCTGCGGCGGGTGCCCAGCAGCCAGCGGAGGGGCAGAGGCAGGACTGAAGCCACAGCCCGACCGTGGGGCACGTGCTTCTTCCCCCTCCCGGGGCCCCACTCTCGGCGTCGGGGTGAGCAGGTTGGGCTGTGGGGTCTGCCCGTCTGCAGCGTTAGCGCTGCTCCCTCCCCTGGGCCACAGCCGCCGAGCACAAGGCGGCATCAGCTTCTAGAAACATCTAGACCCAGACCAGCCTGGGAAGGACTTCTGAGTGAGGCAGTTGTGGGAAACCTACTCCAGATCTGGGAAGTTTGGGAGATGCCCGCCGGGAGCTCCGGACCCACAGGGCAAGGAGTGTGGGCGGCCACCAGGCTGAGAACAAGGACATTGCCCTGGCGTCACCCCCGTGCCCCCATCCCTTCCCACGCCCCCCATGTGCGCTGGCGTCCCGGGTGGGCGAGGGAGAGGATGTAGGTCACAGCCTGGAGGCGCGAGCACGGGGACTCTCCTGCCACCTCCAGGCGCAGGCGCACGCCAGCCCGGCACCCAGCGGCCGTGTCTGCCCCAGGCCCGGCCGAGCTCCCAGGCCTTGCCGCAGCGGCGGCTGCTTTGTATGGACGGCGCGGCATTTTGGGTAATGAAATATTCACAGGTCAGTGATTCCTTGAGAAACGATGGGGATCAGTCGATTCCTTTTTCAGGAAGTAATTTTCTTCCCCTTCTCAGCCCCTGCCTCGCCGCTGACGATCATTCGCACGAGAAGAGGGGCTGGATGGAACGCACTCGTCAGAGCTCAGGACGAGCCCTGCCTTGTCCCCAGGGGCCTGGCCTAGGGGCCCCAGCCTGTGTGCACCCATGTGGGCTAGGGCTGCAGGGGGCTGGCTGCTGGCCCTTCGGGGGTCTCGCCAGCCTCCCCCCTCCCTGGGCGCGGTGCGTAAGCGGCCCCCAGAACACCCAGGTTGGGGGCCAGCCTCCCGTAGCCACTTCCCACGCTCGGAGTTCAAATAGCAGCTAAGGGTCACCGGTTACTCAGTGTCTGTACCTCAGCCTCCTCTTCTGTAAAATGGGCTACACAGGCCAGCGTGGGTCTGCATGGGGTCTCGAATGCACACAAGGCGTCTGCAGAAGTCAGCCCGGAACCGATCTCCTTCTTTCTCTGGCAGGCCACACACCGCCCAGCCCCTTGTGGCCCCAGATCCCAGTGCACCCCCTTGTTTCCACCAGACCCATGGCCACCACCGCTGCCACCCCGTGTGTGACCACAGCTCCCGCGGACGGGGGCCTCCCCGTCCCTGCGGGTGGAGAGGAGTCCAGGTTCTTGGTTCGGGTTGGATGGGCGCCGGCCCCGGTGTCCGCAGCGGGACAGTGGGTGGGAGCCCGCTGCGGGGAGCGGGGACTGGAATGAGGACGAGGCCTCCCACACTGCTTCTCTGTTTTGTCGCGTTGCTGCCGCAAGATCTGAAGCCGAGGATCTGGCCACAGGCTGTGTCCAGCGGCCGGGCAGGGCCCGGGGTTAAGGGTGCTTCTCCGCAACTGGAGGGCGGGGCAGGGCCGGGGGGCGCCTGGGCGCACAGTCAGTGAGGCGTCCGACTCTGGGTCTCGGCTCAGGTCATGTTCTCAGTGTCACGAGATCGACCCCGCTTCCCACCCCACGCTCAGTGCCGAGTCGGCTTGCGGTTCTCTCTCCCGCTCTGCCTCTCCCCTGCGCGCACACACTCATGTTCCCCTCCACCCCGCCGGTAAAGAAAGAAATCTCTGGAAAAAACAAAACGACTGGAGGGGACAGCAGTGTTGCTGCCAGACTGCGTGCCCGACGGCGGGGAGCAGGGGCTGCCCACCCTGCTGGGGCCCCTGCCCACCTGCCCCCTTGCCAGAAGCGTAGGAGCCCACCCTGCTTCCTAACAGAGCCACTACGGGGGCGCTTTCAGCAGGCTGTCCCCGCAGACTCTGGCAGGGACCAGGACTGGCCCCAGGACCCAAGGGGCCTGCAGACCTTCGCCAGGAGGGACCAGGGCCTGGGGACGGCGGCTGCAGTCACACGGCCCCACCCACACGCAGAGGGGTCCCAGCGCAGCACCAGATGCCGTCACGCATGAGCCAGCCCCAGCTAGGGCGGGGAGAGGTCACCCCATGTGCAGCCTGGCCTGCCCTGTGGGCCGCTGCTGGGACGGCCACTCCTCACAGCCAGGGAGTGGGCTTGAGGATGGCCGTTATGTGCCAGGGGGCTCAGGGCCAAGAGACCCCTCTACTGTCCCCCAGGTGGGCCCGAGGCATGCCAGTGTGCTCTGCAAATGCCTGGGGACCGAAGGGCCATCCCTGGAGGCAGGTAGCCACTGACAGTGTCTTCTGGGGTTCAAGTTTGGGCCAGAACAAGTTAGGGAAGGGAAGAGTGGGGGCTAAGCCTGAACCAAGAGCAGACTGGAGACCAGGCCCTGGATCCCGAGTTCAAGTCCACACAGAACATCAAGGGCTGAGTCACTGAGGGTCCCCAGACTGGGTTTAATGCTCTGTGTTAGCACGGGGTCCCCGTGTAGTGGGAGACTGAGGGAAAACCGTTCACAGGCCCTGCCGACTGGGCCCGCACGGCACCCGTGTCGATGCCCTGAGAGCTGAGATTGCCACAAGTTCAGGGTCCTGGTGGCATCTTGTGCGTGCCATGAGCTTGCTGCCATGTACAGGACACCCTCCCTCACAGAGGAGGACCCGGCCCCACAGATCAGCAGTGGCCCGAGCTGACGTGGTGGGAGGTGGGCAGGCCTCAGCTCGGGGGCCGAGACAGGCTTCCCCCAACCAGGCCTGGCCAAAGGTGCGGGCCCAGCGTGCCCTCCCCCCACCCCGTGAAGGGTCGGTGCCGACAGGCCCCTGCAGGCCCCGAGGAGGCCCGGCTCTGCCCCGCAGGGGTGGCTGGGCCCCGCCGGCAGGAGGCAGGGCGGCCCCGAGGAGTCCGTGCCCACGAGGCCCGCTCTAGCCGCGGCTCCAGCCAGTCCTCACAGCCTCCAGGGGTGGGATGCGGGCAGTGGTATTTTTTTAAAACTTCGGGGGTGTTTGCAACGTACAGCCACGTTTGAGAACCTCCAGTCCCCGGGGGCACAGCTGGGAGCTGCTTTGAAACGGTGAGTTCAGGCCAGCCCCCCTGCTGGCGAGTCAGTCCCGGCAGGACCCCCGGGGAGGCGGGTGAAGCTTCCGGGGTGAGACCCCGCCCACGCTGGGAAACTGGCTGACGGGATCCGTGCCCCCGATCCGTGTCCCCAGCTCATGCTCTGGGTTTCCAAGCTGTTTTCTCCGCCCTCTGTGTTTCCCACACTTCACTGGGAAAGGCAGCACCTGAGGGCTCGGGCCCATGTCCAGCGATGTTCTGTGAGAACCTCACGGGGCTCGTTCAAGCTCGCCTGACCCCGTGCAGGAGCCAGCTGAGAACACACGCAGTCTCACTGGCTTCCGCTTCGGGGCCTGGTGACAGCACGGAGGTGGGGGGAACAGCAGCGCCCCTGCCCATTTGATGGACCTGGCCCCGGGGCCCGGCCTGGCGGAGACACAAAGGAAAGGCGGGCCTGCCTCCTCCTGCGTGCTTAGCCCGTGTCCTCCCCCATGGGGCCGTTCCTGTGCAGGGAGCGGGCCTGGCTCCTCCTGGCCAACGCCAGGCCCGGTCACTCAGTCCTCTTTCTCTGCAGGGGGTGTCGTGGCAGAAGGAGCCACAGGGAGCCTGCTGTCCTTCCCCCGCCATGGGCCAGCCAAGACTCTAATCTTGGGGTGCTTGGGCTCCAGACTCCCCTCGTGGTCTGTCCTTGAGTGGAAGGACAGGGGCAATGAGGAGGCCCACACGCAGGACCTGTCCCGGCTGAGGGACTGTTGAGCAGGAACAGGCCCTGAGGAGCACCCCCTTCCTGGTCTGCCCCTCGATGGGCACAGGAGCCCTGGGTCAGGGTCCTTGTAGACTAAGAATGGGAGGAGGAGTCTGCACAGCTTCACATTTCCTGCTGGAGGGGCTCAGAGGGCCACTGCCCTTCAAGGTTGTTTGTGGCTTCCAGGCTAGAGGGTGGCCGCCCCCATTGCCATCCCTGGGGGGCCCCAGGGTCAGTTTTGAGTCGGCTGATCGGCATAGTGGGTCCCCTGGGGGCTGCAACAGAGGTGTCCCTGGTGCGAGGGAACCCTGGCTCTGGCAGCTGAGACCCCCCGTCTGTGTCTGGGAACCACTCTGCGAGGTCCAGAAGGTAACGTGCCTAGGAGGAGACCCTCCGCCCCTGCTGTGGCTGGGAACCATCCAGGAGTGGAGGAAAATGGAGGAAAAGAGGCAAGGAGGTGAGAGATGCAAGTCACTGGGGGAGGGCAAAAGAGACAGCAGAGACTTGATTTGTAGGAACTCCCAGGACAGCACGGTTCAAGGCCAGAGTCCTGGGGGACCCCGAGGCTGTGCCTACGGGCCGGGGTGACCCCTGGGCATCTGTGCAGGATGGAGGCCCAGGGTACAGAGAAAGGTTGAGCTCCCGGTGAGCAGACCCAGTGCGGGTCCCTCCTCACAGATGTGGGTCTTTCCGCAATGCAGGTAGCGACCCATCAGGGGCCCGTGTCCCCCACAGACCCAGCCAGCTTCCCTGAAAGAGAAAGATGGAATTACACATCTTCCTCCGCTGGCCAGCGCTGGGCGGCGCCCTGGCAGAAGAGTGGGCAGAAGTACGGCTTTGTAGACCCCTCTGCTCTACGTCTCACCCAGTACCTCACTGCCCTTCCCACCCGGGATCTGTCACCTTCATGTACTTGTCCCCCAGACTGTCCTCCTTGGGATGCCAGGAGGGGCCTGGTGCAGGGCTGCAGGGGAGGGGCCAGCACTCTTGTGCCCCATCCTTAGACCGGCCCCAGGGGAGCCCTGCCCCTCCCCCACTTAGAGCCCCAGGCGTCCCACACCTGCCACAGGCCAGTGTGCACGGAGCGGGCAGCCTCTCCACCAGCCCCCCGCCCCGTCCACACGCGGCCCTGTCGCCCTCAGAAGCCCAGTGCACTAAGGGCGCTGCCCCATTGGGGGCCGATCCCCCGGCCTGGTCAGTCCTGCTTGCTGTCAGAGGGGTAGGGGGGCATCCACAGAGAAGGGGCAGTTCAGAATGGAAATTCCATTAGTGTTCAGCCATGGGCAACAGGGCCTGTTCAAAGAATACATTCAATTAAAAATTAATTTCTCAGTGTAATCTCCGTCATAAGGAAGCCCATTCAGACCCCTCCCCACTGCCCCAGACAGCGCGGCCCTCACCCGCCCGGCCCTGCCGGCGCCCTGGCCTCGGCGCCTTCATGGGACGATGTCGGGCTGAGGGGCCCACGCCACCGAACTGGGGAATAGTTGCAAATGAGGTGCACAGGGGGTTTGTGCAGGGAAAGTCTCACAGCGGCAAATCTGTCTTTATTTACTGCGAGGCTGTGTTTTCTGTGTGGCTCGGGTTAAAAGCTGCAATATTTAATTTCCCTCAATCCAGACAGTATCTGAAAAGCATCATGGAGTGAAAAGAGCACCAACGTCTTGCCCCCGCTCTTCCCACAAACTCTGAGGCACCGGGCAAGCGGGCAAGCGCCCGCGCCCCACGCACTCTGCTCCCAGGGCCCCCGTTTCTTGGGTGTTCCTTCTCTTCTGGCTTTTCCCCACGGTTCTCTGCCTTTCTCTGAGGTCAGGCAAGGGAGGCTGAGCTGGTTCTCCAAAGCCCCTGGGGCATCTGGGCAGTGGGATTCCGGCGGCGTGGCTTGCGGTATGGGGCCCGGAGGGACACGGCACGTGCTTTCTGTTCACCTGCGTTAACACCGGCCCAGCCGGGCTCCCTCGCGATTCCTGTCTTCCCACAAGGAAGCAGAAGCCGGGAACAGTAAGCGACTCTCACTACTCAGGATCGGGGCTCAGGCCTGCTGGACCCCGGTGCCTGGCTATGGTTCCGCTATATTTGGAATTCAGAATGCCCAGCCCCACTCTACTTCCCTCCTGACCCTGACCTGCTGATTTGCCATGTGACCTCGGGCCCCAGGTTCATCCTCTTTGAGTCTCTGTTAAAAAAAAAAGGAAAAGAAGAGAAACCCAACTCTGGCTACCTGTGATGTAATTGCAAGTTGAGAATCAGGTTCCCAGGAGACACCCTTCCAGCCCCCCCCAGACAGGTCCTCTGCCTTCTGCCCTGGCCTGCGGCCTCCTCGGCTGTGGTCCCCAGATGGCTCCTGGCAGCAGACAGAGCTCCCAGCTGGCCACAGCCTTCCGCACTCAACCATCCATTGGCCCTGACTCTAGCTTCCTGTTTGTTCAGGTTTTTTGGGTTTTGGTTTTGGGTTTCTTTTTTCCTGATTCAAGCTACCCTAGGAGAAGATCCATTTTTCTTGCTCATTACTAAAGGACAGTGTCTTTCTCCCCTTCCAAGCCCACCCCAGCCTGCTGTGGTCACTGCTCTGGGGATGCACGATCTCATCTTCCTTGTTTCCATCCGCATTCACGGCTGATTTGAGCCACGCTGCTGAGTCCTGGGGTCCCCCACAGCCCAAGAACAGAGACGCATCCCAGACACTGCCCAGGACCTGACCTCCTCCAAAGCCTTTCCTTCACCGCCTTGGTCTCTCCCTCTGTCCTCCTGGCCCTCAGCAAGGTGCAGCCCCAGCCCCCCTGTGGGGACCCTGGGGGTCACTCAGCAAGAGGCCCTCAGCATTGCCAGCCACGGCCAACGGCACGGGCCAACGGTTCCTTTGAGGGGACAAGCCGCCCGCCATGGTATCTGTTTGTGGTTCCTGAAGACGCCTGCTTCTGGTAGGCCCTGGGTAGAAAAGAGTTCTGGGTCCGAGGGAGTGAGGGAGACGGCAGGCTCTACACAGTTAAACACGTCTCTTTCCTACAGAACGTCTTTGGGGCCTTCTCTAGAACATCCCAGGAGCCTGGAGTTCTGTAGCACGTGACCTGGGCAGTACTGGTCCACAGAAAGTGACCGGAGTGTGTGAGAGACACCGTGCCTCTGTGAACTGTGGGACCTGAGCCCTGCCTCTGTGGGCCTCAGTTTCCCCATCTGCACAAAAGAGGCTGGTGATGTGGCCTCCTGGGGCCGCTGTGAGCATTCAAGCGGATGTAGGCGAACATGCGGGCACCCGCTGCCCACGCGGGCCTCTGGAAATGCACGTGTGTGTCCGGTAGCCGGCTGGTGGTCGCACCTGGGCTCTGGGCCTTCCCAGAGCTGCCCATGGAAGGGCTTTGCTGCCAGCGCCTGGGGCTCAGGGTGGTGGGACGGAAGCAGCCCCGGGTACAGACTCTGGAAACTCTGCCGTGTGTGAGCTGAATGACACCGAGCCTCCCTCCTCGTCTGGGAATTGGAGACGTGGCTCTCAGGTGTGGGGAGGAGGCTGCTGAGATAATGGGCAGGAAGGTTCTGGTAGAGGGACACTGCGTGTGGCCATCAGAGCGGGGTGGGCAGAGCCACCCTCGGGGCTGCCAGGACCCTCCCGGGAGGCCCCCAGCTGGAGAAGCCCGGCAGGGACGCGGGACTTGGAGAACGTGCTGGGGAGTGTGGAGGGGCTGTGCTCGGAGCTGGCCCTGTTACTTGCCAGCAGGGGGACCACAGGACCCTTACTCGCCTTCCTTATCAGGATTGTGGGGTTTAGTGACACCCACCTTGTCCAACTGGGATGACGAGTCAGTGAAACATCCTCGCCGGTCCCGGGCAGTGTGATCCTTCCTCTGTGTCATCCCTGCCGGGTGCCCTGGCCACAGCCTCTCCGGGCTGGCACCTGGTCCCGGCTGGTGCCATTTCTGCCTGTGGGAAGGTCTGCTTCTGTCCGAGTCCTGGCCCTCAAGGGTCATCCTGTGCCATTCCACCCATAGAGGAGTCAGAGGGCGGCTTGTCCCCCTCCCTGGCTGGGGAGCGGTGGCCTCTGACTGCCCAGCTTGTGGGTGTGGAGTCCAGCGTCCTCGTCAGCAGGAGAAGATAAATGTTTTTAATTCAGGGAGCTTTTCGTGAGCCAAAGAAAGGGAGTAAATCATCCTTGTAGGCCCTGGAGCCCAGAGCTGGCGCCTGGTGGCAGTGGGGTAGGCAGCCACTGGGCCAAGACAGCCGAGCAGGGTCACGTGGACCACAGGTGGACCTGGGGACCCGGCCGTCCAGGGTGCCGGGCACCCCAGCCAGCTCTTCTTCCAGGGGAGGGCAGGAGATGTCGGCCTGACGTCTGCGGCCTGTGGTTTGGGTTCGGGCGCATGTGCCCTGCGTGTGGGAGACGGGAGTGCGGGCGTGGGTGTGCGCGCGTCCCGGAGCGGGACCGCGAGAGCTGTGCTGTGTGTGCATGTGTGTCAGTGAGGTGTGCATGAGGGGCACAGAGAGCCTGGGCATGGTGCGACGCAGTGTGTGGGTGTGCATGAGCCCGGGAGTGAGCGTGCCCGCTCTGAGAGCCGGTGCTACGTGCGTGCCCCTTGAGTGTGTGTCGTGCATGCACGGGTATGCTTACGTACAGGCGTGTGCCGCCCCTGCGAGCGTGCCCTGCGTGCGTGCAGGAGCGTGAGTGTGCCGGCTGTGCGTCCACCTGTGTGTGCAAGCACGCACGTGCACACGGCTTCTGGAGAAGAAATGCTCAGAGATGGAGTTGCCAGCCCCGAGTTGACAGGCACAATCAGCAAAGTGCAGCGTTGGCAGGAACAGCCCGGCTGCCTCCATCACCCGGGAGGAAACGGCCCCGCTTTGTGCTGAGGAGGCAGACTGTGGCTGGAATAAAGCAAGTGGAGCAGACCCAAAAACTTCATTAATTAAAGAAACTCGTTAATGAGGGACATTTAATCAGCTGCAGATTAGATCCGTGCCCGCTTCTTCCATGAGCCAGGCGCCAAACGGGAAAGGAAGCCCGCCGGCCGCCTCCGCCCGCCCGCGTCCTCCCTCACGCACCCCAGGCCGGGCGTGGGCAGTAGGGGTGCCCCAGGCCGGTGGGAGGCTGCCTCTTAGGATAGCCTGCGCTGGGGCAGGGGGACTGGGGGACAGGCGTGTGGGTGGGTGGGTGGGTGTGTGCTCGCAGGTATGCGGAGCTGTGTTCCTGCAAGGGGGCGGTGGAGGGGGCGTCGGGGTCAGAGACACTAGCCCGAGACGGGTCTGCCCACCCCTGCGCCCCTGTGGCAGGATCAAGAGACGCGTTTGGGTCTCACTGGGTGGCAGCTGGTGGGCAGAGCGCAGGGACACTGTTAGATGCCCTCCAGCGCACAGGACGGCCTGCCCCAGAGGATGAGGTGGAGAAGCCCTGCCCTGGGCCGCTGGAAAATGCACCTAGGGAGGCAGGTGTGCGTCTGCATGGCTACAGGTGGTCTGTGCACGAGGGAGCGTGTACCTCGGGGGACGCCAGGGGAGGCTGGGCCCCTGCTAGACCAGGAGAAGGGTGGAGTGGGGGCCTTCAGGGGCCTGTGGGTGGGTGTGCAGGGCCCCGGCCCTCAAGGCCAGTCCACGTCCCCCAGGAAAGTCCCCACTTTGAAGTGCGTTTAGAGACTTGTGTGCTGGGGGTCCAGGGCTCTGAGGACGAGGACCCCTGACCCGGGGCAGCTGTCTCCTGGGAAGCACCTGATGCACACGGGCTGCCTTGGGCCCCCCATGCAGGCCCAGGCGACAGCTGGCACAGCTCAGACCCCAACTCCCAGGGATCCCTTCCCGGCCCCTGGCCCTGGGACAAGCCACATGAGGACCGCTGTCAGGCAGGCCGCACACCCGCACGCGCCCTGTACGTTAGTCCCGACTGCATGTGCGGGGGCCTGGCCGTGGGCGCCATCCACGGGGCGTGGCACTGTGGGTGCCACCTTCCAGGGGCTCCCCAACACGGGTCCTGTGTCCCGCTGCCCGGGCAGTGTGAGGCACGATTGCCCTGGTGGACAGAGCCTGAGTAGGGGAGGCAGAGCCGGACCCCTGGTGGGGGCAGTAGCCGCCAGCACGGAAGGTCCCAGTCCCCAGAGCAGGTTGTCCCCCCACCCACCAAGAAGTCGGGAAGCCTGGGGGCTTCTTTGGCAGGACTGTGGGCCTTAGGGCAGGGACTGTCATGTTTGATAGTCCCCTGCCTCCTTCCCCAGGGCCGCCACCACCACCCAGCTGGCCTCCCGGGGAGCCCCATCCCCTCACTGTCCTTCCTTGTGGGTCCCACGCTGTTGACGGACGGCAGGCGAGCTGTGCTGGGCAGGCCTGTCCTGGGGCCGTGGGCAGAGCAGGTGCTCAGAGGTGCAGACAGGTGAAGGAATGAGGTGCTGTCCCCTGTGGGGGACCCACCCGATTCTCAGACGAGGACCCTTAGAGTCTCTCCTGAGTCAAGCAGAATACCCACCATCCTAACCTCGGCCCCGGGGGTCGGGGTGGGGGCTGTCTGGGGCTCCGAAGCAAGCCCCCGCCCTGTGGCACCTATTCCAGACTCACTCTGTTCTGGCGCCCCGGGTGCCCACCCGCGGCCAAGACCCACCGACAGCCCCTGTCCCCGACGCTGCGAAGCAGGTGTCCGCCCAGGAGATGGGAGTGTCCCCTCCCCGTCTCCCGGTCACCAGGGCCAGGCCTCCCGTCTCTCGAGAAAACAGGGCCTCCAGCAGGGCATGGGACTTGTCCAGGGTCCAAGTAAGGCCACCCCTCCTCGCTGCTTGACCCTGGCATGGAAGCTCTTTCCCGCTCTGCGAGCATCAGCTCAGGCCTGCGGACCCCAGCCTGGGTCCCCGGAGCAGGAGTTTGGGCTCGAGCTCGGTCAGAGCACCAGCAGAGACGGCAGGTCCCTTCCATGGGACCCCTGGGGTTTGTGACCTGTAGTAACAGTTCTCCTGAGTCACAGATTCTGAGTCGCCAGAGCTGAAGGGCTGGGAATCTGCATTTCTAGCTGCCCCCAGGCCAGGCGATCCTGCTGGCCTGCCGGCCCACGCTCTAAGACCTCACCGCGTCCAGCCACGTAACCTGCATTCTGTGGCGTTCTGTCCACACCAAGTCTCCCCTCCCAGGGACACTACACCGACCCCCAGCTCCCAGATGTCCCCAGGGAAGAAAGGCCACCAGGGGAGTTATCCCAGCTGACGGATAAACCCACGGTTCCCGAACCAGATCCCCATAGGTGTTTGGCTGTGGGGTGTAGTATGTAATTTTTGTTGCCGGGAAATTTACCTTCCTAATTACATTTTGTGAATTTTCATTTGAGCGTGCCTTCGCAGAGCTCTTAGTAACGAGGAGAAGGGCACATGGGAGGGAGAGGGGGATGTCTAGGACCCAAGGCCACTGGGCACAGACTCTGGGCTACACCCAAGGTTGGGTCCTGCCCACCCGCCATCCGCACCCCCGCCTGCCCACCTCATGTCCGGGGTGCTGTGCTTAATATCCTGTTCCACTTGCTACATGAAGACCACGGGCCATTAATAATGCTAATATTCCTTAATGAACATGCAGGAAACAGACCCGTGGGCACAGGAGCCTCTTCCTAGAGACTCAGAGCCAGCTGCCCCAGATCACTGAGGGGAGTGGCTGGAGGGCTCCTCGCTAACACTTGGGGCCAGCATGGGTGGGCTCTTGGTGGTCCTCCTGCTGGGGGTCACCTTGACAGCTGTCCTGTAGCTCTGTCCTCACGAGGCCCTAGGAGGGAGCTATGGCTCAGTGTTCTCTCCGCCCTCGTGCCCACACGCGCCCACCACAGCAGCATCTCAGAGGGCCTCAGGGCAGGATGGTGGAGGAGCTGAGCTTGGAAGGCTTCCTGGAGGAGGTGTTTGATCACTTCCAGGACAGGGTAGGGTGCTCCTCCACTAGGCTCCTCTGTGCAGTGGGGAGAAGCCAGTGAATGGATCATTCCTGGGACACAGCACTTCCTTGGGGCCTGCACCCCACCTCCTGGCAATGGAAGAGGGTCTCTGTGCCCAGAAGGGTTTGCTTTCCCAGTGCCAGTCAGAGCTGGGGGCAGGGGGGGAGGCCCTTCTCCCAATCTCAGAGTCGCTCATCTCCCGCACCCCTTCCTCCTCTCAGAGGGGGGGCCCATGAGCAGCCGCTGAGAGCCACAAAGGGGCCCTGCCCACTGCTTGGGGGAAGCTGGACTACTCCTGCTCCCCAGGTGCTCCTGCAGGGGCAGAAGGGGAGGTTCTGCCGAGGGGCCCCCCGGCTAACCGACGGCATCCCCCAGTTCTGCCTCCAGATGCTCAGGCACTCCTGGCACTCCGGCTTCATGCACTGTCTCCTGTCGACATGGTTCCACCCGTCCCCGAAGGGGAGCGCCAGTGCCTGCTGCCGGCTCTTCACGGCATGTGCGCACACATACCCGCAGCCGTGGGTTCAGAGCACGGCAGAGCCCAGGGCATTTGTAAATAGGGTGAGGACCACAGCTCACTGGGGGCAGTCACTCTGCCCTCTTGCTACTCCCCAGGGCAGTGCTTGTTGCCCCCACTGCCCGGCCTCCTGCAGAGATTCCACCTGGGCTTGGTGTCTGAGGCAAAGCCCAGCTGGTGATGGAGGGCGGCAGGGGCGGGGTGAGTCCCTGGCCAGCCCAGCAGCCTGGAGCTCTGCATGGACCCCGGAGCTGGGACTGGTTGGTGGTGTTCCGTTCTGCTTGATAGTCCAGGGTGAACCCGCCTCCCAATACGCACCCCCCACCACCGCGCGGCCCTGCTTCCCAAGCCCCATCAGCCAGGCGGCCCCTCGCTGATTTCCCCAGGCAGGAGGGGAGCCCGGTGGAGGTGCAGCTGAGGGGAGAAGGCGATTTATGGTGCCACATTATTTATGATTTGTCTGCAGTGGGTTTGGAGGGAATTATGGCTTAATCGTGTGAAAATCCATCCCTCGCCTGGGGCTTTTCAGCAGAGCGCGTTGGGGCTGAGTCTGGACCCAGGGTCTGTGGGCCCCAGATGCGTGGCCGGCTCCATTCTAGGGGGTGGGTGTGCAGCACCTCTTGGCCCCTGGGGCCCATTGCGGCCAGAGGTTCTTCCTGTTTCGTATTCCTGAACCCCCTTAGCATCTGGACCCCTTCTCAGAAAATGGTCTCAAATGCCTACAATGCATAGCCTTATAAGGAAACGATTTTTATGAAAATACACTCATCAAAAGCGAGAAAACTGTAAAAATCTTCTCTGTGGCTCCTTTCCTGCTGCGCAACATAACCAGGCCCGGGGCTGGTGTGCTCACCACGTAGTTTTGGAATTGGGGTGAGCATGTCGGCCACACACGGGATAGGACCCAGGGTTTCAGTGGCGGTGGCCCAAGTTCTCGGGGATGCCCCACCCCCACCTCTGAGGTTCTGGAATATGCCGCTGGGCTCTGGTGCTGAAGCATCACCCTCCCCCCCTCATTTGCCCAGCTCTGCCCTGAGCCATACCGGCACTGCCTGACCAGCCCATCACACCTCTGGGATAACATCTTGAAGGACTACAGGAGGGAGGCATGAGAGTGCCCAGGAGCGCAGTCTCTGCTGTGCATCTGAAAGATGGGGTGCAAGGGGGCTGGGCGGGGTGTCAGACAGAGATGGGGGCTGGCCCTGCCCCCCAGGGCTCCCAGGCTCCCTTTCCCACTGCTAGGACCTGGCCTTCCCCCCAGAGTGCCTGGGCTAGTTGGGAGCACTTCTGTTCCTATCTGGCAAGGACGCTCTCCTGCTGCTGCCTGAGCCCCGAAACTTGGGGTCAGGAACCCATGAGCTGTGACAACAGCCTGTTTCAGGGCTGAGGGAGCAACTGAGTCAGAAGGCAGGAACCTGGGTCAGGGACCAGGCCCTGGGCTGTGGTTGTCTGCTCCCTGCCTCCCGCGTCTGTCACCCCAGCTAAATCCCGGAGCCGCCCATTCTTTCTCTCTGGGGTGGTGGCAGGACCTCGGAAACTACTGGGACTGTTTATCCCTGTATCAGTGCCCCCTCCCACATGTGGGGAGCCCCTCTGTGAGTGCTGAGCTGCCTCCGGGCCCAGCTCCTGCTCTCAAGTGGCCTCCCAGGAAATTCGAACGTTAATGTGAGCCAGACGCCGCGGCGAGGCTCATTGGCTGTCCCTGCGAATCATGCCATGCATTTCATATGTAGTTAATATGGGGGGGACCTCCGTAGGGGTGTCTGCTTCTGCCAGCCTCCACGCTTCCTGGTGCACCCCAGGCAGCTAGCACCTGGCACCAAGTGGGCCCTCTGTGCCGATTCAGCCGTCATTGAGTTCACCGCGCCGCTGCACCCGCTGGTGGAGACACAAGGCCAGCCCCGCCTGCACTTCCCACCAGGGTCCCTTTCCTGCCTGTCATGGGTCCTGGGCCAGTCTCCACCATCCTTGGAGACATCCAGAAACCCTGTGATACTCCTGCCCAGTGCATCTGGAATCACGGCAGGACGTCTTCCCTGGAACCAAGCGCTGTGTAGCAGGAGCGGGAGCAGAGCTCTGGCGCGTGGGCTCGCCGGGAAGGGGAGTCGCCGGGCATCCGGCCTGTTCCCTTGGCATCATCGCGGGCCCAGCTTCATCTTCATGCCTCTCTGAAATTTCATCTTTCTCCCCAAAACTTCACTTTCTAGCAGTTGGCACATTAAAAAGAGAAAGTAAGACCGTTCCCTCCAGTAAAATTCTCTGCCGTCTCTCCCACTCTTCCCCCCTTTTCCCCCAGTCACCCTGAGCGTCCAGATGCTCTCCCACGGCCCTGTCCCTGCATTCTCTCCAGTGGTCCCCTCGCTCTGTGAGACTCCCTCCCGTGGCCCCCAAGCCAGCCTCCCTGGGCATACCCAGCCAGAGAGGTGTCTGCCAGGCCCCCCCACCCCCAAGAAAGGGAAGGCGCTGTAGCCAGGGTGACGATTCAGAGCACCGGCCTGGATTCAGATCCAAACAGAGCCGTTCGCCTGCGTCCCCTTACCCGTAAGAAGGGAGCAACCATGATGCATTCCCAGACCGCGCTGGGGAGGTACGGGTGCGGCCGTGCTGCATTCTCTGTGCCTCGGAGGGTCGGCCTTGGGAGAGCAAGTACGTGGACGGCAGTTGGTACAGGCCCCCAGGTTGAGCTGGGCGCTGGGTGGAAGTTTCTAGAAGGCGGATTTCAGTTCAGTGCGTGGAAGAGCTTTCTGGCAGAGCTTTTCCAAGACTGAGGGATTTTGCGTTGGTCGTGAGCAGAACCCAGTGGGGGCGCCTGTCGGGGAGGCAGAGAGAGGAGAGTCCCAGTTTGCCTGGCGAGCCAGGTTGGGTGTCGCCTACAGTCAGAGACGTGAGCCACTGGCTTGTGTGTGTTTGGGATGGCAGGCGGGGCAGGGGGTGGGGATCCTCCTTCCAGGCTGGGAGGTCAGAGCCATGAGGTCCCTTGGCTCAGCTGTCATTGGGGGCTTCAGGGACTCGAACCACACCTCCTGCCTGCCAGGGGTCAGCCCAGCTCAGCCCACCTCCCCTTCCAACACTGATTCTGCACGGAACCCGGGAGCACTGGGGGCCGGCCCGGGAATGCTCACAGAGGCTCTCTGGACTGGAGTCTCCTGGAAACCAGCCCTCCTGTTCTCGTGGCCCTGTGAACGGTCACACGCTGAGTGCCTGTGGACAAGCAGGCTGTGGCCCGGGGTTGGGAGCTCTGTCCGTCCCATCATGGTTCCGGCTACGGGGGCGTGAGCCATGGCATCTCCAAGACCAGCCCTGGGCCCCTCTCTCCACTGCCCTCCGTTGCGTCCATGCAACAGCCGCTCCATGCTGCAAGTCCCTCATACCTCCTGCTCCCTCGCCACGTGGCCTGTGGCCCGGGTCCCTTCCGTGGGATGCAGCTTGTGACCCCCAACTCTTGGGTCACCAGGAGGTCCCGGAGTTTGCAGGGCTCCTAGGGCAGCAGGCTCCACTGGCTGCCAGTGTGGGGCCGACCCCAGCCTGTTCACCTCGGTGTGTCCTGGTGCCAGGGACATATCAGTGTGTGGCGCATGGCTGTGACAGGGTCCGGCGCCTCGAGGCAGGGGCCCTTGTACGAAGTGGGGCGGGCGGGTCACACCCACACAGTTTGGTGGTCTGTGCCCGGGTCATCCCGCCCCGCCTGCTTCCGCCCTGTCTGGAAGCCGGCTTTGCCCAGAGGGGGAGAAATGGCTCGTTGCCCAGCCTCTGCCGCCAGCCTCCCCACTGCAGCCTGGCATGTGGGCCCTGGGCATGTGGCGCCCTCCTTCCTGGGGGTGAGGAGTCCAAGAGCCAATTAGCCTGATTGTCCTGGACGGCCTGTGAGCGGGAGCAGCCAGAGGGACTGTGTGGACGGAAGAGTCTGGGTGGGGCCCCGTCAGCTGCCACGCTCCCCTCCCCTCCCCCCTGCTCGCCTGGCACTCCACCAGCCATCACAGCACCTCACCCTGGGACCCTCACCCTGGAGGACAGGAACACACTGGCCAGGGGACCTGGGAACAGGCTGGGGTAGGGCACACTTTCGGCCAGGGGTGTGGGCAGACATTTGTTGGCGGAGGGGGTTCTTAGCTCTAGATCTTAGAGATGAAGATGAAGGGTCCTCCTGCCCAGCTCTTCTGCGGGCAGACAGGTCCTGTCGTCCTTCCACAGACCAAGGGCTAAGGCTGAGCCCAGTGCCACTCGGAAGTCAAGGTTCTGGTACCAAGGGCAGGGCTGCAGAGTGCGGGGCCAAGACAAGGTAGTTGGCTAGGGCAGCGGTGGGGGGGTGGGCATCCCTAGAGGCCGCCCCGCCCCCCGCCCCTTACAGAGCTGCCTGGTCCGTTCTTCCACGCCGTCGGGATCCAAGAGGCGATCAGTGGCTCCCTCGATCCCCGGGATGGTTCCAGGCGACTTTACTTACGGGGAGCCTCTTTTCAGCCGTGTCTGGACGGTGGGGGGGGGGCTGCCAGGGACCGGTCAGGACCCCAGAGCTGGTGGCGACGGAGCTGCCACCCCCTCCCCAAGGGGTGAGGAGGAAGCAGCGAGTGGGACCGAGAAGCAGGCAGGGTCCTACAGCGGGCCCCCTGCAGAGGAGGCCCAGTCCCCGTGGTCCAGGGCAGAGAACCTGAGACGGCCTCCCAGGGAATAAATACCCCAGACCCACCGTCCGCCCTCTGGACGCCGGAGGGCAAGGGGTGCACTGCCAGTCACCCTCAGACTGGGGGAGCCGGGCTGGCTGGACGGACGACGGACGCAAGGTGGACACTCGACACTCAGCCCCAGCCACGTGCCACACCTGCCTCCTCGGTTGCCCTTTGCCAGACGCGTGAACATGGATCTTTCTGGAACTTAGCACCTTCCAGCATCCATTGCTGCCTTTGGGGAGGGGCTGGCCCCTGCCGGGTGGACGCAGACAGCACCTGACTCAACTGTAAATGCGGGGGGGGGGGGGGGGGGCTCTGTAAATGCCGCCCGGGCGGCCTGCGCTGCGTTCGTTCTTGCTTTGCTGGGCATCACGTTCAGCATCGCCTCCGCGCCCCGCCATCGGCCCCAGGGCAGCCCCTGCGCCTCCCCGCAGAGTGACGAGCCGGTCGGGGGCAGTGTGCTGGCGTCTGACAGGTGCCTCTCCAGGGACAGACCCAGCCCTGAAGGGTAGAACGCGCCGGTTCCCGGGCTGTAAATGCTCCCACTCCGGCCGATTTCGGGCAGCCAACGTGAGGCCACCAAATCTGGAGCTGGAAAGAGACGCTCCCCACCGGCCTCACGAGCCGGAAGGAGCTGGAAGGGGCTGATGCCGGCCCGGCCCTGGCAGGCCACCACCCTCCGCTTCCAGACTCGCCTCGCGGCGTCCCGCCCCTGCTTCTGAAGTTGGCAGGGGTGCCGTAGAGGGTGGGGGTGGGACGGGTCTGTGTGCTCTCCTGCCCTGGGACCCCAGGCAGGCGTACTGCTCTCTGCGCCGCCGTCCTCCCCCCGTAACAATCGCCGTCACAACACCCGCCTGCGGAGCTGTGCCCGCACGGGAGAGGAGGGGGCACGACTCCGTGGGCACGGGGCTCAGTCCCCCCTGGAGTCCTGTCTCCAGGCTTGCTGTGGGGACTCCGTGCTGTGGTCCTCGGGGCACACGTGGCACTGTCGGTGACCGCTGTCACGGCACGGTCACTCGTCCACCAGGTGCCCGTCCATCGCGCTCCGGCTGCACGTCCTTGCGCTCGGGGTGTTAGAGATTCGGCAACGGGCGGGACAGGAGGCAGACAGCACATGCTGGCCACGTCGGGACTCTGAGATGGAGAAGGGCAGAACCGGGTCGGGGTGGGGAGTGCAGCGTGGGGCACCCCCATTTTAAGGGGACCTCCCTGAGAAGGTGACACAGAAGGAAGGGAGACTGCCATGAGGTGTGTGGGAAACAGCGTTCCTGCCGTTGGAGCAGCCAGGACAAAGTCCTTGAGGCCAGAACTGGACGTGCGAGGGGCAGCGGGGACGCATCCTGCATAGAGCACTCAAGGGGGATGAAGCAGGACATGAGGGCCCAAGAGGAGGGGGTCAAGGTCATTCAGGGCCTAGAGACCCTGTTGGCGCTCTGAGTTTACTTAGGACTGGTTATAGGGGCCGAGGCAGAAGCAGGAAGACTGGGGGAAGCCATGGGGGCCAGCCCTAGCTGGGAGCCGCGCGTTGACTAGATGGTTGGATTCTAGGTATGGTTGAAGGCAGAGCTGATGGGACTTCCTGCTTGTTTGGAATGGATGAAAAGAGAGGTGTCACCCCAGGTGTGGGGCTGAGCACTGGCCTGTGGGCGGGGACGACCTCAAGAGAGGCAGATTTGATAGGGACAACGAGGAGGGAAGCGGGAGTCCCCTCAGGGGTAAGTCAAGCTCGAATAATGTATTAGGGGCACAGAGAGCTGACAGCAGTTGGAATTCTGGGGGGACCCCCGGATGGAGACACCACTTGGGGATGGACAACACGCAGATGGCATTTTTAAATTGAGACTAAGAACCTTAGCTCTGGCCATAGAAGAGAGGGTCCAAAGACTGGGTTTGGGGGGGCCTCCAACATCTGCAGGTTGGGGAGATGCAAGGAGGCGGAAACACAGATGTAGAAGGAACTTCCGGTGAAGGAGAAGAACCAACAGAGTGTGTTCTGACCAAACCGAGAGAGGAAAGTGTTTCCAGAAAGAGGAGTCAGTGCCGCTGAGGGACCAGGTCCGGTGAGGTTTTCCACGTGGCAGACGTGGAAACCTTGACAAAGATGGTTTCAGGGAACAACAGTGCCAGGAAAACCAGTTTGGAGTGGGCGTAAGAAAGAGCGGGAGTAAAGGAATTGGAGGCTGCAGATTAAGGCAGCTCTTCCCAGAGACTCGGGTCTGTAGGGAAGCAGTGAATGGGGCGTGGAGGCTGAAGGGGCCGTTGGGTCCAGGAGGTTCTCCCGCACCTGTGACCGGAGAGACTGCCGCGCATCGCCCGGGCTGTGAGCGAGCACTGGTGAGAAGGGTGGGGCTGTAGGCTGTGAGGCGCACAGGCCATCAGGTGAGTGTGGACATTCTCCTCTGTTTTCTGCAGAAAGCAGGAAACAAGGACTCAGCCATACCACCCTGAACACATCCTGTCTCATCTGATCTCAGAAGCTAAGCAGGGTCCGGCCTGGTTAGTACTTGGATGGGAGGAAGTATGGAAACTGCTTCAGTCAGTGGTCACTGATCCCAAGTGAATCATTCAGGGTAATTTTGTATTTTTCTCCGGGAGTGTGGGAAGTGCAGTGGGAAGAGCTGGATCTTATCAGTTCTATCCGGAAATAGAGAGCGTAAGTTTGTAGAGGCAGTGGGATAAAGACTATTCACGTACTCATCTATTCACCTGTCTACCGATCCATCCACGCACCCACCCACCCATCCATCCCCCCATCCACCCACCCATCTACGCATCCATC
>PISX010009998.1:0-72644 GCA_004024625.1 Mellivora capensis | reverse complement strand
TGACTGTCTCCTTTGCTGTGCAGAAGCTTTTGATCTTGATGAAGTCCCAAAAGTTCATTTTTGCTTTTGTTTCCTTTGTCTTTGGAGACATATCTTGAAAGAAGTTGCTGTGGCTGATATCAAAGAGGTTACTGCCTATGTTCTCCTCTAGGATTCTGATGGATTCCTGTCTCACATTGAGGTCCTTTATCCATTTCGATGGTTTTCTTCACTGTGCAAAATATCTCTAGTTTGAGTAATCTCATTTGTTTATTTTGGCTTTTGTTGCTTTGTCTGAGGACACTGGTCCAAAAAAAAAAAAAAAAAATTCTGATGTCAAATGGCTTACCATCTCTGTTTTCTTCTAAGAGTTTTATGGTTTCAGGTCTTAAGTTAAGCCTTTCATTCAATTTGAATTTATTTTTGTCTATGGTGTAAGATAGTGGTCAGTTTCATTCCTTGGCATGTAGTGTCCAGTTTTTCCAACACTATTTATTGAAATGACTGTCTTTTCCCTATTTTATATTTGTACCTCCTTTGTTAGAGTTTAATTGACCATACAAGTGTGGGTTTTATTTCTGGGGTCTCTATTCTATTCCATTGATCCATGAATCTGTTTTTGTGCCAGTACCATACTATTTTGATTACTACAGCTTGGTAGCATAGTTTGAAAGCAGGGAGTGGGATGCCTCCAGCTTTGTTCTTCTTCTTCAAGATTGCTTTGGCTACTTGGAGTCTTTTGTGATTCCATACAAATTTTAAAATTCTTGGTTCTAATTCTGTGAAATATGCCATTGGTATTTTGATGAATCTGTAGATTGCTTTGAGTGAGCTTTATAATTTAATTTTTATTTCTGATCATTTATCAGTGATTTTTATTGATAGAGTTAGGATCCTTATGGGTGTGTTTTTCCTTGTTTTTTTTATGTCATTGAAGTGAATGTCTTTTCATAGGTTATTCTCTTGTAACATTTCTTTTAGCCGAAGTTATTATTGTTAATATTTTATAATATTTACACATTTGGAACACATATATTTCTCTAACTTTTAAGCTAAGTAAATGTTGGCTGGCCTATCAACATAGATCTCTTTAAATTTGCTTAAAATCATTATTGCAGTCACAGGTCATCTAATTATTTGTCATTACTTTGTTTGCTTCTCTTTAGTAGAAGTTTCCTGATTTGTGCTTATAATGGGCAGTTGTGTGTCTTGACTTGATGAGGTTCTTTCATTCAACAGTTTTTAATTCCTTTGTTTAAAATCTGCAAAATTCAGTTTTCTGTGGCCTAACTAGTGAGAACTATTGCCTACCTATGCCTTTTCTTTATCTCTGAAGTGTTATAGTCATTTTCCAGTTTTTTGCTCAATTAAAACTGAGGTTTGCTGCAAATCCACTTAATATCAATAAATCCCCTAGAACTATGGACTCCATCAGGATTCAGAAAAGCAAAGGATCCATTCCCACTAATTTCAAACCTGAAAAGAACCATTAAAATTAGTTTGAGAAGCACTTACAGCTGTACTCAAAAATAAAATTAAGATTCAAGTAATCTGAAACATTTTACACAAAACATTGAGCTCCATGCTCACTCATCACCATATGCTACACAAAAAAAATCTGGTACATCAAAGGAATAGAAGACTGAATGTAGGTATTTAATTATAATTATTAGTATAAACTGTAACATTATTTAGAACAATAAATAGAGGGACGCCTGGGTGGCTCAGTTGGTTAAGCGGCTGCCTTTGGCTCAGGTCATGATCCCGGCGTCCTGGGATCGAGTCCCACATTGGGCTCCTTGCTCGGCAGGGAGCCTGCTTCTCCCTCTGCCTCTGCCTGCCACTCTGTCTGTCTGTGCTTGCTCTCTCTCTCTCCCTCTCTCTCTGGCAAATAAATAAATTTTAAAAAAATTTTAAAAAAAGAACAATAAATAGAAAGGCAGCTATAGGTATAGATGGACATGGATAAACCATGAATATAGATATAAGTCAATGTCTATCTATATTTATTTATCTATCTACATCTATTTTCATCCATCTATCAGGAGAGACTGTGTTTGCTAAACTGAAAGATCTCTGGAGTTTCTTTAAAGCAGTTTCCTGGCATATTTTCAGCCAATGTTCCTTTTTGAAAGTAAGGAATAAGATTTATATTCATTTGATGCATTTGAAAAATGTACTGAGATAGAAACCAAAGAGACTAATTGCTATATTAATTTATTAATTTGCTCTGTTTATGGAGTTTTTCCTTCTTTTATAGTAAGTGTAATTTGTCTTATCTCACATATTTTAATATTTTTTTAAAGATTTTATTTATTTATTTGACAGGCACAAGTAGGCAGAGAGGCAGACAGAGAGAGAGGAGGGGAAGCAGGCTCCCTGCTGAGCAGAGAGCCGGATGCGGGGCTCGATCCCAGGACCCTGGGATCATGACCTGAGCCAAAGGCAGAAGCTTCAACCCACTGAGCCACCCAGGCGCCCCGATATTGTTTTTAATTGGTTCCCACCATTTATCTAGCACTTAATGAAATATTAAGGCAGGAGTACGTGGATACAAAAGAAAAGTCACACAGCCCATGTTTCCAGTTATAATAGTATGCAAGTGAGAAAACAGCATTTATTCAATAACAGTTACATAAATAAATAATATGGTTTACAATGGACTTATGGAAAGTTAAAGACAACTATGTGGCCACTTACTCTTTAAAACAAAGAGATCTTGTGGCACGGATTGCATGGAGCACTGGGTGTTATAGGCAAACAATGAATCATGGAAAACTACATAAAAAACTAATGATATAATGTATGGTGACTAGCATAACACAATAAAAAAAAAGAGATCCTGTATAAATAAACTTGTTTTAAAAAGGTGCAAGTAGGGGCAACTGGGTAGCTCAGTTGCTTAAATATCTGCCTTCAGCTCAGGTCATGATCCCAGGGTCCTGGGATCAAGCCCTACATTTGGCTCTCTTCTTCATGGGGAGCCTGCTTCTCCCTCTTCCTCTGCTGCTCCCCTTGCTTATATTCTTTCTCTGTCAAATAAACAAATAAATAAGATACTTGCACTTTCTTTAAAAAAAAAAAAAGAAAGAGCAAGTAATACATGTGGTTTGGCTTGAAATTTGAAAAAAAATTGAATTTGAATTAGCAAAAAAAGTGTTTATTAGCAAGACTTTGGCAATAAAAATAAAATGCAATAAGAAACAAAAATAAAACAGAAGAAAAATTTCACTGTGTATCACTTAAAATAGAAGGAAGATAGGTTGCTCTAAGGTATGTTTTGATGTGAAAGGGCACATGTCTCAGGGTGAAGTCTAAGAAAGGTAATTGCACATAGAAAATAGAAAGATTTATTTATAATAATACAACTTAAAATTATTTGAAATGTTTGCATACCAGAATAAAACCTTTCCTACTAAAATTGAAACTCACCAAGGATTGAATATGGTGCCATTTGTCCATTTCCAAGACTCCTTGTTTTCTGTTCAATCCAATCCAGTGCATAAAGGTTCCTGCAAGTCTCCTCAAAAACTCCTTTCACAAAAATCAGGGCATTATCCATTACTTAATATTTTAGATCACATTGCTGAACGCACTTCTCATCCCAACTTTCCCATCTTTATGATTTACATCCTAATCTGCATGCCCTAATGCTTCTTTAGTAACAGGTAGGGATATTAGGTTAGTTTATCAGAAAGATTTTCACTTTGCTCTTTCACTTCTTAAAAATCTGTAAGCAATAGAGTGACTTTCATCAGGTCATTGTAATTTTCTGAACTACACTGTCTCAAATTACCTTTAGGGGTAATTTCTATTTCTCAAATGAGAAACTGATAAGGAAAACATATTTGAATTAATTTCCTCCAAACTGGACCATCAGTATGTTTTAGTCACAGAGTGAATGACAGAGACTATAAACTGATATGATGTTTGTGTGTGTTTAGATGACAAAATCAGGAGTTGAACATTTTCTCTAGGAACTGATACAGCCTGTTTGTAAGGGTGACAGAAAACTAATGCTTCCATTTTGTTTTATGCACAGATCCTCTCCCAAAAGTCACAGAGGAGGCATTTCAGGGGGAAAGTGTTTAAGAGAAAGCAAAACTACTGCTAAAAATGGGAAAATTCAGTCATAAACTACATTTGACCCTTGAACAATGCTGCCATGCAGTTGAAAACCTAAGCATAACTCTTGTTTCCCCCCAAATTCAACTACTAATAGCTTACGATTGACACAAAGCCTTATTGCTAAGATAAACAATTAGCACGTATTTTGTATGCTATATATATTATACACTGCTTTCTTACAATAAAGTAGTAAACTAGAGAAAACAAAACATTGTTCAGAAAAATCACAAGGAAGAGAAAATACACTTGCAGCGCTGCACTGTTTGCTGAGAATGATCTGCATGTAAGTGGGCCTGTACAGCTCAAATTTGTATTGTTCAAGGGTCAACTAACTGTCCTTTGAGGAGATGCCAAAATAAGAATGTTATGGCTGCTGTATGTTTTCTCATATAAGCAGAAACCAAGCTAACTTCTGGATGATTATGATTTATTGCAATAAAAATATACTGAATGATAGATTTCATTTCTCTTCTCTTGGCTCCTTGCTATATATAGTTTAGTCAACTTTCCTTATAAACAAACGTATTCCCTCATCCAGTGTTCCTGCAGCACAAGTCCCCCTTCTTCGTGCTTTTTCACTTCTTCTGTCCATGGTCTCATGGTCTTCAAACTGCTATTTCCCTCAGATCCTCAGCCTAAATTCTAAGAGCTGCATCTATTTTTTGGTTTTAATTTTTCCAGGCCATTCTTGGCAGAATAAAAATTTAAAGGTATTAAAAACAATCCATTTGATAATTTAAGAACATCAAATAAAGACATTTAGCTATATAAACAGCATGCATTATTATTAAGGACATAGCATCACCAGCTAATTTGACCAAGTTCAAATCCCAGTTCAACAAGTTCTGGCTGTGTGACAATGGCTGTGTTACATAATATCTCTGTGCCTAACTGTCTTCAGCTATAAAATACGGGTATTTTCATATGTACTTCATAGGCACTGGTTGGAGATTACATGAGTTTTATAGTTATACTCAGAACACTGTCTGACATATATTTTCATATTCACATTTATCATTTTGTACAACCTTAAGCTCTGAAATGGTTAAGAATTTTCCCCTTTTCTTACCATATCCTCTTGTGTATCAATATGAGCAAGTTCTGATCCCTGTGAAAGGCAAAATTGTTCACTGGTTGTCCAATTTTTGGTATCACTGGAAAAATAGAAACACTTCTTTCTTACTCCAATCCATTCACCTGAACATTCCATAGTTTGGGGACATTTTAAAAGTACTGGAAACATTGAAAAAAGAAAGAAATTATCAGATAAAAAGTAAGTTAAAGAGTATTTCGTTCATTCTGATGAATCAGTTTTACTTTTACTCCTATGGTTTGCAGTCTATAAAATTAACTTCACTCATGGGATGATGGACAAATTCAGTTCAGCTGTCTGTAAGGAAAACCACTTAATGGTCGGGCAGTCCATAGTTTATCCAATTTCCCTGGCTTCTACTTTGAAGAATGGAACTACTGGCCTTTCATAGTCTATATTGACATCCTCCCAAAAACAATGTATAAAATTTAACAACTGACAAAAAGTCCTAGAGACATGAATACAAATTAGGCCTCTCAGACTAGGGTAAGAAAGCTCACCTTTACCTTGAGAAATGAAAT
This sequence comes from Mellivora capensis, assembly GCA_004024625.1. NCBI lineage: Eukaryota > Metazoa > Chordata > Mammalia > Carnivora > Mustelidae > Mellivora > Mellivora capensis. Next base: position 66,923 of record PISX010009998.1, on the reverse strand, counting down.
GCTTATAGACAAGAAAGGACGTCCAAGCTAGGGAAGTAAAACTCACCATACCTGACAACAAATCACTGGAATATGAGTTAGTAAAACATTTGTTTTACTTCACCAATATTCAGTGCCAAAGAAGCTGGAATCATGATGAATTGATTTCTGCATAGAGTGTTTTGAAAATTTTCTTTTTCAAGGTTTTAGTTAAGTATTGAGTAATCAGAATAAGATAAAGTCCTTACCCTCCAAATGTTTGAATAAGTTAATGTAACTAGCAAAGAACCAAGTAAATGTTCAACTGTCAGGTCAACTCCAAAGCCTTCTCTCCTCATTTGCCATGCTGTATAATATATAACATTTTATTTATTTATTTATTTAAATATAAATATACATATTTATATATACTTAAATATATATAAATATTTGGAAGCAGATCCAGGCTACCATACTTAGGTAATGAAATATATTGTGTTTCAATTTTTTAAATTAATTAATGAATGAATATAAAGGTTTCTTATAGAAACACTTCTTTATAAATATTTAAATACTGGGGCACCTGCTGGCTCAGTTCAAAGGTGCTTGGGACTCTTGATCTCTGAGTCATGAGTTCCGCCCCACGTGGGGTATAGAGGTCACTAAAATAATAGTAATAATAATATAATTATTTAAATGCTAGATATTTAAATACCAATAACATTAAGCTCCAAGGATGCTATGATGACAGAAAAAGCTATCAAGAACAGTATTGGTACTCTGTGAATGACAAAGAAAATAAGAATCAAGAGTGCTAAATGTTACTTTAATGTAAGTGCCAACTTAAGTGTTAATATAAGTTAATATAATATAAGTTAATATAATATAAGTGAAACATGCATATGGAAAATCAAATTCTGAGACTATTACATGGCTCAGGAATTTTAAAACCTACCTCTGAATTATTTTCACAAAATGAGCCGTTAATATCCAGAAGAAAATTAGTATCTTCATTTTTACATATCTACTCCAATAGACAAAATGTTGCCACAAATCACTTGTGTTTTTATTTCATTTTTTTCTTTTAACATAATAAATATATAATAGAACAACTATTCGTAATAAAAGTTAATCTTAATCTAAGAGAAATAAGAGCAAAGAGAACTGCAGCTATACAGGCAGTATTGCATGGTGGTTAAAATACCAGGAACTAGAGCCAGACAGACAAGAAGAGTCTCGATTCTGGCTCTGGAATTTGTTATTTGTGAGAGGCAACTTACTCACACTGGCTTCTATTTCTTTGCCTGTAAGTGGATTTCATAATTATAGTTGTTTCGTGTTCTTGTGAGAATTAAATATAAATAATAAATATAGTGTAATTAGCATTGGTTCTTCAACTGGTGCGGAGTATGCTCCATTAAAAACACAACTATTGCTGTTGTTATCTGGTGGTCACTTCAGAATTTATTATTACTTTATTCAAAGATTAAGAACTTCTATAAATTTGGGAACATAACTGTAATGTGAGATTTAGAATATTTAGTTTCTGTTTTTTGTTAAGCGATCTTTACACCCAATGTGGGGTTCAAATTCATGACTCAGAGATCAAGTTGCTTGCTCTACTGACTAAGCCAGCCAGTGCTAGTTTTTAATTTACTTTTTAAATTGAAGCACAAATATATTAATTTCAGGTATACAACATAGTGTTTTGTTAATTTTATATATTACAAAATGCTCACCGCGATAAATATAGTTACCATCTGTCACCTTACAAAGTTATTATATTCTTGACCATATTTCTGATGCTGTATTTTTAATCTCTGTGACTTATCTATTTTATAACTAGAAATTTGTACCTCTTAATGCTTTCCACTTATTTTGCTCATTCCCTCAACCCCCTCCCTCTGGCAACCACCAGTTTGTTCTCTGTATTTTTGAGTCTGAGTCTGTTTTTTGTTTGTTTATTTTAGATAAACAAATAGATTGATAGATTCTACATATAATTGAAGTAATATGGCATATTTCTTTGTCTTATTTCACCTCACACAATACCCTCTAGCTCTACCCATGTTGTCACAGTGGCAAGATTTCATTCTTTTAATGTATGAGTAATATCCCATTATGTTTATATACCACATCTTCTTTATGTATTATTTACAAATGATATATCCATTAAGGAGTTAATATCCAAAATATACAAATAACTCATAACACAAAACCCCAAATAATCCAATTAAAAAATGAAGAGAAGACCCGAATAGATATTTTTCCAAAGAAGACATGCATATGGCTAACAGACAATAAAAGAATGCTCAACGTCGCTAATCATTAGGGAAACTCAAATCAAAACCATTATGAAATATCACCTTATCCCAGTCAGAATGGCTGGTATCAAGAGAAGACCCAAGAAGACCCAAGAGCATTTTTGAGAGGGGCGCCTGGGTGGCTTAGTCAGTAAAGCCTCTACCTTCAGCTCAAGTCATGATCCTGGCTGGGGTCCTCACCCTCTCTCTCTGCCACTCCTCCTACTTGTGTTCTCTCTCTCTCTCCCTCCCTCTCTCTCTCTCTCTCTCTCCGTCAAACAGATAAATAAAATCTTTTAAAAAAGAGTATTTTTGAGAGAGACAAGGAGTATGGTAAAACCTGCCAAACTGGTAGGAACCTGAGAATTTGGCTCTATAAGACCTTTTTGTTACTTCAGAATTGAGAGATCTAGGATTAGTTTTGAGATAGGATTGACCCTAATGGATACAAAGAATCGTAGAAAGTTTATGAGCTCAGCCACTCACCTACTATCACAGGAATGACCACTATGAGAAGTATGATGCACATACAAAGGTCTATCATCCAGCATTTTTTCAACTTGCAAGCTGCAAAATAAATATCTACTGTAAAATTTGCAGAGAAACCCTGCCTGAATATTTTCATTTATTCTCCTTCATAATAATCAATTTTAAAACTCTCATTAAAAGCATCTATATCGGGTGCCTGGATGGCTCAGTGGGTTAAGCCTCTGCCTTTGGCTCAGGTCATGGCCTCAGGGTCCTGGGATCAAAGCCTGCATCAGGCTCTCTGCTCAGCAGGGAGCCTGCTTCCCCCCCCTCTCTCTGTCTGCCTCTCTGCCTACTTGTGATCTCTGTCTGTCAAGTAAATAAATAAATAAAATCTTTAAAAAAAAGGTACAACATCTATGAGATATCACTGGGACCAGCATCAATAGACAGCCCAGAATTGATAAGAAACAGGTATGCAGAGGCCCAAGACAAAGTAAATCCCTTTGAAAAGGAGAGGATTTTTAGCAGCACACTGTCAGACTCATCAGACATGACTTCTCCATGTGACCACTTAAAAAGGCAACTGCTGCTGAAGGCTCCACCTGACTGATCTCAATGGAGTGAGATTCTTCACTGCCTGAACATATAAAGTAGTAAGTGCCAAGAGTTGATTCAAACCAGATAAGTTTCATCTCAACTGTGCACCCACAGACTGACATTGTGTTTAGTTTATTAACTTCCTATATCCTTTCATTATCTTGTTTTTTTGTCTGGTTTATCCTATGTTCTGCTCTGTGGGCTGTGTAAGGAGCCAAGTTTAATCACATAGTGAAATGTCATTGAATTGGAAATCCTGAACCTGCTTTATAATTGTGATTAACTTTGCTTTATGATTGAATAAAGTTGACATTGTGGAAAAACACAACTCCTGTATGCACCTGCATACCACGCTCATGACAAAACTCCATAACTAAAAAGAGAGAGGATGCCACATCAAAGAAGGTAAGATATGTGTTTTAGAGGAGAAATAGATCATGGGTGCTATGAAGGGGAGAGAGATGTGGTTGTAGAGAAGGGCAAGAGAGAGGGGAGCACATAGGGGAATGCATAAGAATATTTCCCCAAAGATACTGGCTTGCAAAATCAGAGAGGCTGAATTTTGTGAATTCTTACAATGAATGGAGCTTAAAGCCTGGAGTTTTAAAGGTCCACCGGCTTGGCTGGAATACAGCCCAGGGTACTGTGCTGCTCCTGGAGAGGAGATAGGCAAACAATGGGGGGGGCAAACAGTATGGAAACTATGATCTCAAGAATTCCAGGGGCACACAAAGGGAAGACTATTCACACTTCTTGGAACTCATCCCTGAGAGGCAACATTCATGGGAATGCCAATTCCCTCCCCACACCTTAGTATAAACACAGTGGTGCATAAACAATGAATCTTGGAACACTGAAAAAATAAAATTAAAAACAAACAAACAAACAAAACAACAACAACACAGAGCCACCTATAAGAAGCAATCCAGGACCACACTGGTTGCCTAACTTCCTTACATCAAGCCCCACACCCCTGCATTCTGATGGAACTGCCCTTTTCAGTCACACTTGCCTCAGTCCCAGTGCAGTGGGCCCTCCTCCAGAAGACCAGTGCAAACTCCTGCGTACTCAATGTTTCCCAACAAGAGATCTGCAGGGCTTTAGTTCCCGCAGAGTTGACATCAGGTCTCATTTCACAAGCACACCAGAGCATATCTGGTTAAAACTCACTGCATTTTTTATTTTGGTTTGATTCTACTTTCTGAGAAATTAATTTAGAGAGGGTCTATGAGTAGCAATTACTTTAAATTTTTACATCTGAAAAATTTCCCCCAACATCTGATAGACTGAATTAAAAGCCTGAACTTAAGCATTTTCTCCTGTATAAATGTGAAGAACTTGTTCTATTCTCTTTATGCAGCTGCTGTTGCTGATGAGAGACCTACCATTCGGAGAAGGATTTTCATTATCTTGAAGTTCATTTGGTTTGTGCGGTTTCCTCCTCTTTGAGGCCTTTCAAGATTTTCTCTTTATTCTTGATGTTTTGAAATTTAGTGTAAGTCATCAAATTATGAAAAATCCTTTTAACCTTTCTGCTCAGCATTGTGTATGCTTTTTCAAATTCTAGGCTCATATTTTTCTTCACTTATGATATTTTTTCTTCTGCTACTGCTAGTAGTATGTCCATCCCCTTACAATTCACTCTATAATGGGACTCCCTTATACACCACACCTCTAACCTTTTAAAAAAACCTAAGTTTTTTGTTTTATTTTTCAATGACACCAAAGAGACTTATTCAGTGACATGAGGATACAAATTCTGATATGAAAAATCAGTCATTCTATTAATTCATCATTGAACAAGTTCTTTAGTCTACAAAAAAATAACAGTCCACAGATATCTGCTTCCACCCTTAAAAAAAGTCTAGGGAAAATACAAAAGTGAGGGAAAGACACACAGACTTGAGAAATTACACGAAGCGCTGGTAGAACCCCCTATGGAGATCCAAGGCTGCTCTATGTGCATGTGAGTGTATGTGTGTGCATGAATGGCGAGTGAGTGGTAAGGCTCCAGGCTTGCAGGTGGGAGATGCAGCAGTGTAAGGAGACAAAATACAAAATGCATTTGAGGAAACTTTTTGCTTTTTGCTTTTGCTTTCTTCCATCTGGCCTTTGGACAATTATTGCATGTTCTAGAACCCAAAAGCCACCTAGGCCTCCTGAGTGTATGTGATGAGTATTCAAAATCCATGACGGAGAGAAAGACTGAATTTATTTTATTGTGGTAAAAAAAAATAATATATTTTATAAAAAATAAAAATAAACAAAATAAATTTACCACTTGAACCATTCCTAAGTGAATAATCAATGGCATTACATATACTTACTAAAGAAATATTCTTCTAATTAAAATTTCTCAAAATTGAAATTGCCTTGTAAAACAGAGATATTATCATTAAAAATATTCTAGTATAGAAATTTCTGCTAGACTCAGTCAATCTTTAGACTTCTTCAAAAGGCCCTTTCAGCCTCTTTATCTTCAAGCGTCTTCCAGATTTTCTCTATGTCTATTTCCTATAATATCAAGATGATGCTGGGAAAACAACAAAAGATACTGGACACCTAATGATTCTGAAAGTCAATTTGACCCAAGCACAAACATTTAGAAACATCTTCACTCACTTCAGCAAGATATTAGCTATTTCTATCCATCCTTGGTCTGTGCTGATTGAGACAGAGAAAGCAATCTTGGTTACAGGATTGGGTAAAACTTGGTAAATAACTTCTCTTTGTTGTAAAAGTACATTTAAAAAACCTTTTTATTGGGATATAATGCACGCACCATAAAATTCACCCCGAATATCTTCATACATTCAAGCTTACACTCTAACAGAGACAAAATTCCATACCTTCTCCTAAATTTTGCATTGTTTTACAGGAGTGCTTTCTCTGCCTCATAAACTTAAGTAGTTTTCCTCCTTACGAGGTCAGCATTATTAGGCTGTACTGTATTTGATTTGGTTTTTCCCCCTTCATTCTCCCTCACCCAAAGGAACTTACTTGTCCTATGTTTCCAGTTATCATGCCTGCCATCACGCCGCTCTGGGGTGATCATGGCAACTGTGGTGATTGATCCAAATTAAAGAAGATAACTAGAAGGACTTATAGACGTGGATCACAAAAAGCCGAGCAAGCTTTTCTGTATAACAGGAGGGAAACAATTGACAATCAACACATTCATTTAATCCAAGAAGAAGCGGTGAGTAATCAGTCTTATCAGTTCAGATCAGAGATAAAAATGAACACATCATTAAAAATGGAAAATTGACTCATCCAAAAGCATGTTTGCTTAAGAATATCATAAAATTGGCCAAATATTTTTGTCCTCAAATAACAAAAATGTCCTGTGTGCCATATTGAGTGGAACACATAGAAAATAATGTTCATCTTATTAAAGCACTCCTTACTATTTCTTGGACTTATCTCACTTCTCATTTTTATAGAAAGTCAAATAATTAGTAATTATTTGACTATAATGACACACACACAAATATTTGACTATAATGACACACACACATTAGTCATTCTGTATAGGTTCAAGTGCAGTTATTACATGATTTTGAGAAAGCTATTTAACTCTGTTGCTCAGTTCTTCTGTAAAATTGAGAGTAAATTATACTTACCTATAGGAATGTTGCAATGATTGAATGAGATACTACATGGAAAATACTTAGAATAATGATGCCTGGCATTTATGTCAAGTGTATCTCTTTCAGTCATCTATCTATCATCCATCTATCATCTATTTATCCATCCACACACATATTATGGTACATCATCACTTTAAAATCTACTCATGAATTTTATAGCATACATGTGAACAAAAATAGAACTATATATTCCTTGAAGATTTCATGTATGAAGCTGTATTATGTTTTTAAAAATTTATATCTTTAAGTCATTCATTGGTTAGATCAATGATTTACTTTAATCATGAGTCAACATTTCTCTCTGGATTTGCCATATAAATTTATGCAGTTATGACAACTGAATTCTATGTATACCTCAACTTTCTGAGCAGAGCCAGCCCTTTTTCTTTTCTGTAAAATTGAGAAGCTTATATAAAGATGCTAGCAACCATCCCCTAAATTTTATTTAATCATGCTAGGACGGTTGGTCCATGCTTTATGGACTTTGGGAAAGAGCCACTTTTGGAATCAGAAAGAACTGATTCTAATCTTGGGTCTAGAATTTCCTATTTTTTTGAACTTCTGAAAAGTTACATTGAACTCACTTCATTGGATATTCTTTATTGGTGTTGTAGAAACACCTATATTCCCCATCCTGTTTGGAAGTCTGTTAAATGAGATGACAAAGTATCCTGGACACAGAAAGGGCATAGGATGTATTCAGTGAACTTGAAGAACTTTTCTTCCCTTACATGCTCTTTTACAATCTTGCATACACATATATTAAAGCACTTCACATTTTGCATTGCAATTACTTTTTTTGCCCCAAGCCCAACAGGAGCAATCAAGTAGTTTAGCAAAGCCTAAAATAATCTTCCATTTGCTCATTATTTAAGAAAAATTGAGATGAAATATTCTCAAAAGAGAATTATTGTGTTTGTGAATATAAAAAGAAAATATAGACTGAAACACTAAGCACTAAAATGTGCCCAGATTTTTAATGAATACTAGATGTTGACCCTCACCCTTGGTATCTTGGATTCCTATTCAAATGTGATCTGGGATCTAAATCCCACAGCTTTAGTGAAAGCCCAGAGAAATCTCCATCATTTCTTCAAGTTACCAGGGCTTCTTTCCTCACATTCTGCTCCTTCTCTCAATACTTATGTTCTGCTCACCATGACTTACATCCCAAAGCCTGATTCTTTCAGTGGTTTTAGCAACAACAAATCCATGTAATGTAATTCTTCACCTTAGTAGCTTGAATAAAGATCTAGAAAACTGTGAAAGATTGTATAAATGTATTTTCAGGGGATTTTGGTCTTTGACGGTGATACAAAGTAAAAAATCCTAATTAATCTCTGAGTACTTGTCCCATGGCCTTCCTTCCAAATTCTCAATGAGCTACATACCACCGGAGGCTGAGTGGAACACACAGTGCTCACCTCATGCTTCATCTCTCTTCTCTTGTAGGAAGATTTAATTGAATTTCAGACAGAGGAATCTTTCACTCCTTCCTCTTTACCCTCCAGTCTGTTCCACTGAGGCATGTTGTTGAATCAGTTGTGAACAAGACCACTGTTATACCCCCAGGCTTAGACACATGAATTTACGTGGTGAAGCGACATCATGTAAAAATTCAGTTTAGTTTCTTGACTTCTTAGATAAGTTATTTAAATGAAGATAGAAGTCAGTTAAAATTTTATCAAGCAACTTAAAGCATATGTTTGATGGGAAGGAAAATGTATCCATATGAATTTATAACACATAAAAAAGATAGTCTTTCTTTAATTATTTACTTTATTATGAAGGACCCTTTGTCTAAGGACAAAAGGATTCTCTGCTGCATATATATTTTATTGCATCATTGCAACTGGCACTGCTTATGCCATTCTTAAACATGAAGGCACACATTCCACTTCCTTCAATATTAAACCTGGAACAAAATAAGGAGGTTAATTATTTACCGAACCACATGAAAAATAACTATGTACAGATTAAAATATGTAACTTTGGTGGCTGTGTTTCAAAATTTGCAACTAAAAAGGAGTAGAGGGAGTGAAATGAACTGTTTCTCTCCTCTTCCACCTCCAAATTTCACTTCAGGATGCTGGTGTGGAAAGAAACTAACACCAAGGAACTTCACTGCAGTAACAACAAAGAATCCTGGAACTTGATGCCATTTTACAGTGGAGTAAACATTGAAAATCACTTTGGGAAGGATTAGATCCTTCCTTTTATACACAAGAACAAAAATAAGTAAATATAGTGAACCATTTAAAGATCATGTACAGGTAGAGTGTAACTGGAATTTCATTGACTCCCACACCCCCTACACACATTCACAAAACTGGTCAAAAGGCTGAAGTAGATATTTCCTCAACCATATTTTGAAACTATTAGCATAGTAATAGTGAAATAGGTATTCACCTGATGAACTGTGAAACATGTAAATAATCACAAATAAAATATCTAGGAAGGGTTTTCTAAATTCTTATTTTAGGTCACATAAAACATATAAAATTGAAAATTCAAAATGAGAAAAAGAGCATGTTGAGTTATGATGGATTTCTGGTTATATGGCAATTAAAATGTTTTAGCACCTCATTTTTGGGGAACTTTGTAGCACGGGTATGCACTTTCCCAGCTTTTAGGATATCTTCAGAATTTATCCTATTTCCAAAATACATGTCCATTTCTGTGCCTACGCTAATGCTAACTGCGATGGGCTTACTTATGTCCCCCCAAAATTCAGATGTTTAAGATCTAACCCCTAGTAGCTCAGAATATAACCATATTAAGAGATGAAGTGTTTGAAGAGGTGATTAAGTTAAAAAGAGATCTTTAGAGCCCTAATCCAATATTCCTGGTGTCCTCATGAGAAAATATTTGAACAAGATAAGCATTTGCACAGAGGGAAGAACAAGCAAAAGCACAGAGGGAGAAGATGACCATTTACAAGCTACGGAGAGAGACCTCAGAGGAAATCAACCCTCCTGATATCTTGATCTGGGATTTCTAGTCTCTAGAACTGTTGTTCACACTGTCTAGTCTGTGATATTTGTTACAGCAGCCTTAGCAAGCTAATAAACCATCTTTAACCAACTTCTAGTTTTTACTTCCTCCTCATTTTTTATTTTTAAGTGGGACTATATATAATATATAATATCATGTTAAACTGTCAATATTTTCTCCAAAGAAAATATCATTATATTAGGTTTTATAGTCAGAAATTTTAATTTATGTCATAGTTTTCTTACATTTTTCAAAGTATTATTATCCTCAAATCATTGTATATTTTCACCCCAAATTGTATATAAATACAATAATAGAAGTTTACTTTTAGAAAGTCCTGCTATTTCTTTGGTCACATACCTCATATAATATCTAGCACAGAGTTAGATGCTAAATAAATTGTAACTAGGGGTTCCCTTTACAGGGAACGCAATATTATTTTTTTTCCTTTTCTCCTCTCTGAAGTTGGAAAAAAATCAAATGTTTCAAAAATGAAAACAGAGTCTAGAGGTATAATCAGTTCTTCAAGCTAAGAAACATTGAAAAGTTTGAAAAGTTTGAAAATTTTAAATAAAGATCACCTAGAGCATGCATTTTCTCTTTCTCACTCATTCCCTTCCATTTCAGTCCACCAGTGTGTGTGGTATGTAGACTTGAGTACACTATTTTAGACTCCCTAGCAATGACAGTCCAAAGCAACAACAAACAAACAGATAGAGACAAAACCCCACTGGAAAGAAGCAAGGATCAAGCTAGTTAGATTTTTTATATAGTCTTAGATAAAAAGAACACTTGTGGTACACATATGGTATATACAGTCTAATTTACTATATAGAAGTAGATGTTTATATTTGATGCCAAACCCTCACTAAGGACTATATATTTGTTTGAAGGTTCTCTTTGGCATCTATATACATTGATGGTCTTTTGGGGAGATAATGTGGAGGAAACTATAGGGGTAGCTGATTATAGGCTTAGATTCCTTACCATCCTTAGCATATTTTATAATAAATGTTATTAAAGCTTACCAATTGCCAAAAGCATCTCCATTTGCCCACACTCAGGGTGCACTTGCATTTGGCTTCTTTAGTCCAATCCAATATGAAGAAGGTTCCAGATAGGGCATCAAAGATTCCTTTAATGAAACACAGGGTGCTGTTTCATTAAAGATTTGAGAATGAGTTTTCTCATTCTCGCTACCTCCAGTGCTATGGTCCTTCCTTGGGCCCATCATGTCTTGCTAGGGTTATTGCAATAACCTTGTAACATGGCACACTATTTTTATATTTGCCACCCACTAGCTCATCACAGCAAAGGTAATAATTTTTTTTAAACTTAAGTCAAATCATGTCTCACTTTAGTTCATAGTTCTGCAGTATCTCCCTATTTTACTTGGACGAAAACCAAAGTATTTACTATAGCCTCCAAGACCCTAATCACCCGTATCTTTCACTCACTCCCTCATTCTAGGCACATTGGCTGATTTTTTTTTCCTTGAATATTCCAGGCATATACCTACCATGAGGTCCATGTTCCAGATGTTTCTTCTTCTTGGGAAGCTGATCCCCCAGATATTTCTCTAACTCTTTCCCACCCGATAGTTTTGCTCAGTATCATCTCAATAAGACTATCTTACATGCAACCTACCCACTTAGAACACTCAGAATATCACTTATTCATATATATTTCATATCATACACATGTATGTTATATACATAAATCATATATATGTATATCAAAATTTACTAACTTCTAATATATTATACAATTTATGCATTTGTTTTGATTATTTTTCATTCCCTGTCTCTTCCTTTGGGATGTAAGCTCCAGAAAGGCAAAGATCTTTGTTTTGTTGGCTGATATATCATACTCTAGAAGGATACCTGTCATATGATAGCTACTCAATAAATTAGATGTGATGTATATTGCAAAGGAGAAATCTAACCACTTCATTCTTGGAGTTGAATATGGCCAGAGATCCACGATAGGCTATGCAATTTGCATGGCCATCTATCCAAGTTTTTTCATCTTCAGATTGAAAGAAGCAATTATTATTGATTTGGTTCCAGCCTTGTGGACATATAGTTTCATCCTCAGAGCATGTATTGTCTTTAAATATCCTTGGACTTTTAACTAAAATTAACATAGTGGTAGAAAAAAATGAAGAAAGTATAAGAGAAAGGAAGAATATTACCTTCAGTATAAAAGATATATTTCAGATTGAGAAAATGTATTTTACTTCCATATTCAATTCAAATGATTGAACTTCAAATGTCAACTCAGAAAAAAAAAGTTAAGAACATAGCATGAAAGAAATCAACACTGAAAAATGCAGGTGTATGTGTTATTTAATATAGCAACAGTAGACCAATAAACAAAAAATCTTCTCTAGCCAGCTTACTCACATTTTTTTAATTGGAATTTTCTCTATTTACCCATTTCCTTTCCTATAATTTACTAAGGTGCCTGGGACATGTCTCACTGTAAATAAACCAAGTGTCTGTATCCATAACCTCAGAGGGTTGGCTTTCTATTGCTGGCTTAATTGAGACTAGATTGTCTTTCAAGAACAGATTTTCCCCAGAAGTTGAAGTTGTTCATTTGTTTTTAAACACAAAACAATTCAAGGAAAAAAAGTTTGGAATTTGCTACCTTTCTGCTATCCACTTTTTACTTTCCAACTTACTGAAACTAGACAGATGAAGTTACTTATTAAGGTATAGCCCTGAAAAAAACAAGGCTCACCAAAAGGACACCTCTTCACAGTTGAAATAAATGACTAGTTCATAGTCAAGCCTATGAATGAGAAAATCTTCAAATTATACAAGAAACCAGCAGTAGAGTTGGTGCAGTTTATACAGTAACAGTTTGTACAAGTTAGTACAAAATCACATATTTGGTTCAGAACTTGGGTTACCAGAAAACCAAGTTTTATCCTTCATTCATTTGACAGCTACCACTTGAGCTTCTATCATGTGCCAGACATTTCTGTAGGTCTAGAATGTACATAAGATACCAAAAAAATCTTTGTTTTTATGGGACTTGCTTGTCTACTAAATTTTATAGTTTGTCATTAAAGGGGATTAGGATTATTGGTAGAAAGTCTTACAATTTTAATGCCGTAGCCAGGATAGGACCACCCAGAGGGTGGTTTTACCAAAACTTGAGGGTGGTGAACTAGTGAGGAATATGCATATATCTGGGAAGATCTCCCTTAGCAAAGAGAAGAAACAGTACAAAAGACCAAGGTGAAGGCCTGGCTTGTTCACAAAATAGTGAGGATGCTTGTATGACTAAAGAAGACTGAGTGAAGGGACAAGTGGTAGGAGACGAGATCACAGAAGTAATTGGTGACCAGATGACCGGATCCAATAGAACCTTATAGACCATTGGCAAAATTTTGTCATTACTCCAAATGAATGAATAACCATAGCAGCATTTAAAATAGATCTGATTTGTTTTTGAAAAATATTTTAAATGTATTCTAGAAGTATACTGTCTAATATGGAAGCCACTAGCTATACATTGCTATTGATCATTTGAAACATGGCTAAATCAACTCCAAATATCCTATAAGATACACAGTGAATGTCAAAAACTTAGTACAAAAGTTTTAAAAATATCATTAATAATAAAGTGATAGATGTGAAATGATAATATATTGACGATACTGATATTAACCTAAAATTGTCAGGAGGCAATAAAAAAAGCAAAAGCATTGCATTTTTTTAATCAAAGAATTGCAATTCAGTGTTTATAGATTTGAGTGGCAATCCAAATAGCATCCCACTAGGGAGCAAAAGTCAGGAGTTTTTAAAGAAAAAAAAGGAAAGGTTTGTACATATTATGTATTACAAAGAATTTTGATAGGTGCTGGTAGCAGAAAACTAATCTTGGGTAAGCATAATTGGTGGCTAAGGCTTTCAGTGAGCAAAAGTCCATTAGCGTAGCAAATTCCAGGAGGTCTTGCAGAACCTTTGGAATATTTGGGGTTTGGCCTGGTTCAAAAGTTCAGGAGGACATGCATAAGGCCTACCTCCTTAATGGCCTCCTGGATACATTTTAAAACACCTTGACATAAATGACTCCATTTTATTTTCTTTTTCACACTGGGTTAAACAAAAAATACAATGAAAAGTTTTTTTGTTTTTTGTTTTTTGTTTTTTTTTAGTTTTTCAGTGTACCATCTAAAATATAGATGACATTTGTGGCTCATTTTTTTCCACTGGACAACCTTGCCCTAAGAGGTAAAGGGTGGAAGAGGGAAGAACATTTAGAAAAGAGGGTGTTGGCTAGGTAGAGGGTGGTAACAGTAGAAGTGATGAAAAGTACACAGATTCTATTTATATTTTGAAAGACCAGGAAGAATTTGCTGATTATGTGGGGAGTGGGGGTATGAGGCAGGAAAAAGTGTCCACTATGACTAAAAGGTTGGTTTGAAAATTGGAAAGACAAAGTTGCTATTTCCTGAAATAAGATAGATCACAGATAAGAAGGGGTTATGAGAGAGAGCCAGAATAAGATTTCAGCTTGGACAATGTTATGCTTGAGAAGTTTATTAGACAGCCCGCTAGATGGATTAAAAATTTGGAATTCAATTAAGAGACACAGATTGGAGATATGTATTTGAAATTCATTGTGTGACAAAGTTGTAAGTAAGGTTCAGATTGCCAGGGGTGCAAAGGTAGGTAAAGAAGGGACCTGCCCAGGGACTGAGCCCCAGGACACCCCAAAGTTGACATCAGGGAGAAAAGAAAAAATAAGCAAAGGAAAGCTGGAAGAACCAACAAGTTAGGTAAAAAGCAAACCATGGGGGAATGGTATCTTGGAAGCCAAATGAAGAAATTATTTCCAGGAAATGAGATTGCTGAATACTGCAAAGAGGTCAAGTAAGATGAAAACTGAGAAAGGACTAAATTTAGCAACGGAAGTTGCCAATGAACTTGAAAGACAAATTCTGTAGAAGAAAAAGGAAGCGGAGCCTGTTCAGAGTAGATTGACAGAAAATGGGAAGATAGAAACTAGAAAAACTTAGCAAAAAATTTTTTTTTCAAGGAGGTTACTGTAACAGAAGAAAAAAAAAGAAATTGATAGTGAAGAAAGAGTGAGGGCTAATCATTTTTTTTTTTTTTTAAGGTAAGAGAGATAGTACCATAATGTACTGCTGATGGGGATGTTTCAGTTGACTATGGAAAAACTATAATGTAGGAGAGAGAGAGAAATATTATTACAGTCACATAATTGATCAGGTGAGAGGCTATAGAAACTGGAATAGAACATGAAAACTCTATCTACAGTACCAGGATTCTAGACAGAATATATTACAGGTAGAGATAGAAGTAAGAAAGTAGGGGTGGTCACAAGAGTATTTGGAAGTATTTTAGTAATTGTTATAATTTATGAGGTAAAATTGAAAGCAAATATAGACTTGAGAGAGAAGCATTCTGAAGAAAAGGGAAAAAGTATAACATAATCATCTATGGGAGTAAGAAAGTTAATGCCCTAAGGAATGGTAATATAATTGCTAGTCCCCACCCCACTTCTTTTGAACTCTCTCACATTTACACCTGGCATAATTCTCTGACACTCTCGTTCTTTCTTTCATCTAAGGCACTCTCTCATAAATGCCTACTTGAACTTAAGGTTCAGCACAAACACCTTTCCCTTCACAAAGTTTTGCTTGACTACCAAAAGCAGACTTATAATCTCCTCTTCCTCTTCAAATTGAACATACTTCTATTTAGCAATTATTTTATTATTACTATTTGCTTATGTGCTTGTTTCTTCCATCAAAGATTAATTCCTTCCAGGCCAAAATACTCCCCCCCCTTTTTTTTTTTTCATTTTGGTAGCATCATCATCTAGTACTACGCCCAAAGTTCAGTAGATATTAAAAGAATAATATTTCTATGGGGCACCTGGCTGGCTCAGTTGGTAAGGCATGAGACTCTTAAAATCTCAAGGTTGTGAGTTTGAGCCCCACATTGGGTGTAGAAATTACTTTAATAAATAAACTTTTTTAAAAAAAAGATTAATCTTTCTAGAAGGCAAAGCAAGGGACAAGCTTTAAAAAGCTATCAGGTGCTCTGGCTGGGAGAATGCTTTCTGATTCTAATTATTCAATGTTAGGGAAGAACAGGCTAGTCATTGGTATGAGACTGAAGTAATGATAATTAGCATATTTTTAGCAGAAAGTGGTTACTCACTTTTTCTAGGAAATCCTAATATTGCCCAAAGAAGAAAAGCAATGCCTCCACATAGCATACTTGACATGACTAGCATTTTCTTCGTTACTATACCTAAGGAAGATGCATGTCATTGTTTATATTCTAGAGAAAAAAAACAAACAAACAAACAACAAGCAAACAGAAAACTCAAGTAAGATTTACCTTTTTCTCTATCTTCTATAGGTGCTACTCTTCACAACACAGCAATTAATATTGGGAAAATGAGAAAGGGTACTCAGAGCTAATTTCTCAGCACCCAGAGTTCAAAAGTGCTTTGGCTCTATTTTTTAGTGCTATTTCTGACAACTGTTTTACTTACTCAGTTTTCTTGCCTTGGGTCCAGAATAGAAAACCAATCTTCATCCTGGGACTTTTTTATTGCTGTCTCTTCTGAGGGGGAAAAATCTGATGAAGAGGGTGTGGATCCACCATTTCTTTGTAGTCTTTGTTTTATTGAGGAATACCGCTTTTATTTAAGGGCAGATTATGGACAATTAAAAACAAAAGTGCTGAGTACGCAAATTGGGATCAAGAAAGGATGCTAAGATAATCACGGGATTCTCAGTTTCTGTACCCAAGGACAATCTCTGTGGCCCCCCATTACCTGGTCTCTTGACTTTCTGCTCGACAACCTCCACCCCATCCCTATTCTCAATCCCTTCGCTCTCCATCTCCAAAGCTCATAGACAAGGCTTTTCTGTTATGAGGCTGGAACGGTAATGGCTTCCAGGCAGCACTAACGGCTACCCTTGTTCCAGGGGTGTGGGCTCAGCAGCCTAGGATTGGCTGGACCACAGAGAGAACTCTGAGAATTCAGTCTCTGATTGGCTCCTTACCTCCCACCTGCCAACTCCTCAAAGCTGAGCAGGGAGAGGCCCATATTCCTCATTGTGGACACCTTGTTGTGTAACCTGTAATATGGAGCTAGTATAAAGAATAGTATAAATAAAGAAGAGAGTATAAAAATAGCATAAAAGCTTTCCTAAACTTTCATACTTCTAAGTTTGAATGGGCTTTCAACATTTTATTTATTTATTTGCATTTGGAATGTCATGAAATACCTCAGAATCCCTTTTATATAAAAATTATTCCTGGATATAAGTTCTCTGGGACATCTCCGTCCTTTTCATCACAACCCTATCCCTTATTTTTGTTGATGATTGCCTTCAAAATTCCTCTGGCTGCATATCTAGAGTTTCTCCAAAAGTGGAAATATCAATATATTCATGATCAGCTATTTCTTTCTACTTGTCTATTTTCTCTCTGTCTTTTAAAAATTTTATTTATTCATTTGAGAGAGAGAAAGACAGAAGGACAGAGACAGCATGAGCAGGGGGAGAGGCAGAGAGAGGAGTAGAAGTAGGGGCAGAAGCAGACTCCCTGCTGAGCTAGGAGCCCAATGTGGGGCTCCATCACAGGTCCCTGAGATCATGACCTAAGCAGAAGGCAGATACTTAACCATCTGAGCCATCCAGGGGCTTCCCTATTTGGTTTTCTATTTGACTTTGACTTTCAGCATTACCACTTTTTGTTTCTTTGTTGCATTTAATCATTATTGACCAGTTCCCTCTTTTGATTACTTATTTTTGTAAAATATCACGTAAATTTATCACTGTGAGGTGAAGAGGTAACATAACTTTACACTTAATTGTCTACATGCTAACTAAAGACAGACACACATGAATCAATCATTGACAGACTTACAAGTAGATGACATGACTGGTCATGGATCATAATATATATCTGTTTTATTCATAGTGACTTGTAGGCCGAAAATCTAGCAGAGACGTTTGTACTTTGTACAATTAAATAATACAGTAAATATATTATAAATATGCATAACTATACTGTAAAACTAAAATTTGAGACACGTAGCTGGAGCATGGTGTCATTTAATTAATTAATTAAATCAGGGCGAATGAAATTTGTGCCATCAGACCATAAGAAATAATGCACAATCACCCCAACACATACATACATTCTCTTGCAAAAGTACATATGAAATTAAAAATACATACACACATATATGTAAACATATGTCATGTACCCATATGTTATGGGCTGTCTGTGTCCTTACAAAATTCATATATTGAAATGTCCAATGTGATGGTATGAGAAGGTGAGATTTTTTTTTTTAAGATTTTATTTATTTATTTGACAGACAGAGATCACAAGTAGGCAGAGAGGAAGGCAGAGAGAGAGGGAGAAGCAGGCTCCCCACTGAGCAGAGAGCCCCATGTGGGGCTCGATCCCAGGACCCTGAGATCATGATCTGAGCTGAAGGCAGAGCTTTAACCCACTGAGCCACCCAGTGGCTCTGAGAAGATGAGATCTTTGAGAGGTAATTGGGTTTAGGTGAGATAATGGAGGTAGAGCTCCCATGATGGAGTGTGTGTGTGTGTGTGTGTGTATTTCTTAAACATGCTATTTGTGTCTGCTCAATCTGATGATTAGGGTACATTGAGGATTCATTGCTACAATGTAGACATTATGCTAAGGATTGGTGGGAATGTAAAATGGTGCAGCTGCTGTGGAAAACACTATGGTGGCTCCTCAAAAAATTGAGCATTGAATTGTTGTATGATACAGTAATTCTATTTCTGGGTATATACTCTCATAGAATCCAATGCAGGATTTTGAAGAGATACTTATAAACCTCATGTTCATAACAACACTATTCACAATAGCCAAGAGGTGAAAGCTTCCCAAGGATCTATTAATGGATAAATGAAGAAAATGTGACCTATACCTACAATGGAATATTCCTCAGTTTTAAAAAGGCAGAAAATTCTGATGATATGGATGAATCTTGATGACATAATGCTAAGTGAAGTAAGCCAGTCACATACACACACAAAAAACAACAAAAATAAACACTGTATGACTCCACTTACATGAGGGTCCTGATTAGTCAAATTCATAGAGACAAAAGTAGAATGATATTTGCCAGGGACTGGGGGTAAGAGGAGTTGTGGTTTAAAGAGCATTAAGTTTCAGTTTTGCAACTTGAGAAGAGTTCCAGAAATCAGTTGCACAACAATGTGAATGTACTTAACACTACTAAACTGTACACTTCCAAAATAGTTATGACAAGAAATTTTATATTATGTATATTTAGCCACATTTTTTTAAAGAATAGTTTCCACGAGAACTCTAGGCAATGAAGCCCTAATAAGTGAGAATCTATAGAACCCACACAAATGAGGAATAAAAGAAGTATCTTCCAACTCAAGAGAAATATCTCTGATGGGAAGTAAGAAGCAGTTAAATAAGGTGATTTCTAAAAACAACAACAAAAAGACCAAACCATAAAGTCGCTCATTAAGGAAGCCATCAGCAGCACGCAGCTGTGCTTCTTTTTCTTCAGTTTTCTTTCCCCCATGTGGGGTCAGAAAAAAACAGCACATCCATTTTCTGTAGCTACCAGGTCTGGAATGGTCCAGGATGGAGGAGGGCGGTGGTTTCAAATTGAGTTTTAAGTTTTAATAGAAGAGTTTGAAGTTTTGAGATTATGCTGAACATAATACTTTCTGGGTGGATCAGTGGGTTAAGCCTCTGCCTTCCGCTCAGGTCATGATCCCAGAGTCCTGGGATCGAGTCCCGCATCAGGCTCTCTGCTCATCAGGGAGCCTGCTTCCACCTCTCTCTCTGCCTGCCTCTCTGCCTACTTGTGATCTCTGTCTATAAAATAAATCAATTAAAAAAAAAAAGAAAGAAAGAAAGTTAAGTTCTGTGTGTACTTACAGGGCTACCAGATCCATCTGTTTCCCCATCCTCTGATCCCTGTCTGTGGGTTCTTTGAATTTTCATAAACATGACTGAAGGTTGAGGGTTAATAGTTCTTCCTTGACCATAAATGGGGATCTGTTCTTGTTAGGTGGGAAGGAAGGGACACAGAACCTTAAGAAGTAACCCAACCATACAAATTGCTTTTTAAATAAATAGTTTTCCAGGAATCTCATGGCTGAGTTTTTCTTTTATTTATTTCATTAACTCTTCTTCAAGGAAGTGTTTTCAGATTTTTTCAGAATGTACTGTATATTTTAAACATTTTTCCTCGTTTTGCTTATGTTTCTAGTATTTGATTTTGAAATGAGTTACTTCAGGATGAGAATTTAAATGTTTTAGATGTAAAATAGAAAACATAAAACAGTTTTATTATTAATATAATATTTTGTGATATTTAGAATCCAATTGTTTTGAAGTGTAGTAACCAAGAATATGGCACTACAGCAGGTGCTGGAGTGAGATTGGTAAAGAGGATGTTGCCAGGCAACAAAACCAACCAGTGTCTAGAGATTACTGATCTAGATAGGGTCTGGACTTGAGTTTGTTGCCTGGCCAGTCTCACCTCCAGCAACCACTGCACTGAGCTTACAGAGGGCTTGTTCTCCAACAGATCTCCAGTTGTCTTGAGAAATAAATAATGGTGGAGATGTTTACTACTGGATAAAGCATTCTGGTACATAAGTACATATGCTTCAGTTTCGTACTATTTTATTCCACTTGTTGTGGCAACCTGGATTTAGAGTTTTGTGCTATGAAGTTTCTTTTCCAAGCAAACTAACTTGGCAGATACCTCGATGGCTATGCGTCTGCTTCATTCAGTCAGCTTTCTGTGACTTATGAAAGCCAGAGACTAAAGTACCAGGAAGCCATTCCATAAACACAATGACTTCCCTGAGGCCTTTCAGTCATTTGGAAAATATTAGTTGGGCACCCAAATACTTGATTAAATCTGATGAAAACACATAGGACTGAGGAATGAGTGGGTAGGTCAACTGATATGTGTGCAGAGGGCTGGTGAGAACATACTTCTGAGTGGGTGGTCAGGATAAACCTTCCTTCTCACTGAAAGAATTTTTGCTACCTTTACGTATTTGTCTCCATTTTTCTAGCCAATCCACTCCTTGGGCTTGTAGGGTGACCAGATTTAGCAAATTAAAATATAGAATTCCCAGTCAAATTTGAATTTCAGGTCAACAACAAATATTGCAAAGACAACAAATAAAAACATTACCTGAGGCATACTTATCCTGAAAATAAACCATTTTTAATCCAAATTTATATTTAACTAGAGATCTTGCATTTTATCTGAAAACCCTACTTAGGTCAGAACAGTTTTTCTTATCTTTTAAATCGGGAAGTGCTCCAGGGCTTGGTTTGGGGTTTTGCTTGATCCCTGTTTATGCCTGTCTGGGAACCCTTAGGTAGCCATACAGCCGAGGCGCTAAGACTAGGAGAGGAATGTGCAACAAAGGAAAGATAGATTGCTGCTCTTTCCAGGGCAGAAAGGACTAAAGAAAGGGAAAATGGAAAAAGACAACATGAGACCTGAAGAATCTAGTGCAGGTTGTTTATTTGGAAGGTGAAGAAACAGCAAAGAAACGTTCATGAAGTGAGACAGGAAGTGTGTCAAGCAAGCCGCCACTGTGAATCATCAGTTTCCTTTAGCAGATCACGTCTGGCAACCAGTGTGAAAGTATTTACACTTCTTCAGTATGCTTTCCAGTCTTCCCGCCAGGAGTATAGAAACATTTCTATTTCATTTCCAGCTGTAATGAGTCCACCACTGGCCTGAGAGGGAGACTTTTTTTCCTTATGTCTAAGGACATAAGGGACTTCATGTCCTCTGCACAGTGACTTCTGTTCATCTCCCCCAATCCTTCATCACTTTCAAACTTTCAGGATCCAGTGATGTCTATAACGTGTCTGCAGCAATCAGGGGTCCTACGCTGTCATATAAACCCACAATCTACCTTTAGCAACTTGTTAAAAGCTTTACCCTAATTCTTTATAATAGTTTATATGAGTTGCATATTTACCCCAAGTAAGCAAGCCCTGTCTCTTTCCTTAGATGTTAGCTTTAGTCAGCTGCCATATGACTTCCGATCTCTGAGGAGTTTCAGAGAAGTTATGAATTTGCAGATTAATAACAGCAGAAGTGACGTATTTTCCCTGTTTTCTACATGCTAAGTGAAACTGAGTTTGTCTCTCCAGTGGTGGTTGTTCCAGTGATCCAACCTTACAGCCTTTGCAGGTTGAAGTGTTCGCCCAGCTGCTGTGGAAAATCTGTCAGCCACAGTTTAGAGTCAAGACTAGAACGAGAGGGGAGGATTAACTCATCCAATACGGATTTGCTAGAGGTTTAGCCCCTGTAAGTCTCCAATGTAAGTAGCTATGGCTGAACACTTAAGATAGTCAATTTGGATAACATGCCCAAGTGAGGACTCCCATGACAGGTCCTGACACATTTTATGGTTACAGATTTAGGGAGTGGGCTGGTGGCTTCTGTGGTGAAAATACTGAGGCAGCAGCATAGGGGTGAAGTAAGATTTCCCCGTGTTACAACACCCTGACCAAAATGCTTAGAATATAGCACTTTATAATGCCAGCAAAGAAGCTTCTCATTCCCCAGCCATGCACATAAAATACCCCCTGAGCAGCATCAGAATGTCGTATCGGGAGGGAAGCCTGGGTGGCTCAGTCGGTTAAACATATGGCTTCTATTCAGGTCGTGATCTTGGGGGTCCTGGGACTGAGCCCTGCCTGGAGCCCACCTGGACCTGGCCTTGAGCCCCAGGTCTGGCTCCATGCTCAGGAAGGAGTCTGCTTGAGATTCTCTCCCTCTCCCTCCGCCCCTCCCCCATGCATGCTCTCTCTGTCTCTCTCTCAAATAAACAAATAAAGCCTGACACTCGGAGCTGCTCGATTCCTGTGCACTACCCTGTAGTGGGACAGCTGAGAGGGAAATTCAGCCACTGCTATTGCTTCTGCATCTATGATACTGTTCCTCATATTTGTTGTTTCAGAAAAACCGGTGTAGATGTACTGCTTGGCCACAGCTCTTATCCATATGCTCAGTAGGTTTTATATTATGAACAGCTGGGAGATCTCCAGTTCTGGCCATGAACTGTGGCCAGTATCACATGAAGACTCCTACAAAAAGATTGGTATAAAGCTTGAACAAAATTTATTAAAAAAAAAAAAAGATGAAACTTCAAAGACTCCAACTGATTGAGGCTTACTGCTTTTTATTATACCCGCTTGCCAGGAAAACAAACAAAAATCATTTTAAAGATATCATTCGTAATCTCAACTGTTTTGACATACAATGTCTGGCATTTGATCAAAAATAATGAGTCATCCTAAAAAAAAAAAAAAGACTAAATGGCAAAACAGCAACTTACAAGCCAAATTAAAACAAACAAACAGAAACTGAGCTGCAAATGCTTTCAGATACTGATGGTATTGAATAGGAAATTTGAAACAAAAGTGGTTAGTATGTTCAAGTAAAGAGAAAAAAAGTATAAAGAATTTCAGCAACATGGAAGCAATTCAAGAGTCAAATGAAAACTCTGGAAATGAAATCAATAATAACTGGAATTAAGAATAGCTTAATTGAGGATTAAGTGAGACAAAGATGAAATCTGAGAAATAAAAGTGTTTACAAAGGAAGGAGTAGGGGCACTTGGGTAGCTCAGTCGGTTAAGCATCTGCGTTCGGCTCAGATCATGATCCCAGGGTCCTGGGATGGAGCCCCGCATCAGACTCCCTGCTCAGAGGGAGTCTTGTTCTCTCTCTCTGCCCCACCCCACTGCTCATTCTCTCTCTCTCTCTCAAATAAATAAATAAAAATCTTAAAAAAAAAAAAAGAAGGAATAGCCATTGGCTTCAAATACTTCTAAGGAAGGAAAGCTAAGGAACTGTTATTGCTTCTGCATTTATGTTGTTATCCCCTAGCAAATGTTGTGCCAGATAAACTACTCACTTACTGGTAAGTTCCACTAATATATAAGAAATAGTCAATGGATATAGTGAAAATACAATCCTTTTTGCGAAATCCTTTTTGCTATTTTGTTAAATGGAAAAGAATTCAGATTGGACTGGATTGACGAGACCCTAGCAGAAGTAGCTATTTTGCATATTATACATGAGAGCTCATGTAATGAATTTTGCTGCTTGTTGGCTAAACTAAGTTGGTGTGTAGTGTTCAATGATTCATTAGTTACATGTAACACCCAGCACTCATCACTACACATGTTGTTCTTTTTTTTTTTTTTAAAGATTTTATTTATTTCTTTGACAGACAGAGATCACAAGTAGGCAGAGAGGGAGGCAGAGAGAGAGAGGAGGAAGCAGGCTCCCTGCTGAGCAGAGAGCCCGATGCAGGGCTCGATCCCAGGACCCTGGGATCATGACCTGAGCTGAAGGCAGAGGCTTCAACCCACTGAGCCACCCAGGCACCCCACCGTGTTGTTCTTAATACCCATCATCCCCCATCCCCTCACCCCCTCCCTTCTGTAACCTTCAGATTGTTTCCCAGAGTCCAGAGTCTCTCATGGTTGGTCTCACTCTCCAATTGCATCCCATTCAGTTTTGCCTCCCTTCCCCTGTGGTCCTCCACACTATTTCTTATGTTCCACATATGAGTGAAACCATATGGTAATTGTCTCTCTCTGCTTGACTTGTTTCACTCAGCATAAGCCCCTCCAGTTCCAGTCACGTTGATGCCAATGGCGAGTATTCATCCTTTCTGATGGCTGAGAAATATTCTAGTGTATATATGGACCACATCTTCTTTATCCATTCATGTGTTGAAGGTCATCTTGGCTCCTTCTACAGTTTGGCTATTGTGGACGTTGCTGCTATGAACATTGGGGTGCACGTGCCCCTTCTTTTCACTACATCTGTATCTTTGAGTATAGATATTCCTTTGAGCCTATCCACATCGTATAAATTGTCCCTTTATTTTATTCTTTTCAAACTCCCCTTTTGATGTATATATTTGTTTTTTCTCTTGATTCTGACTATGGGTCTCTTTTTTGAACTTGAGTGCACCACTGTCACGGCAGTCTTTCAACCCTTCAATTATGTGACTGAATATATAATATTTACTCATAAGAATTAGGAAGGAACTTACTCAAAACCAATGATTCCCAAGCACTCATTTTCACTTTGTACCCTTGATCAGTGAATGCATGGATCCTGGCCACCTGAGAATGCTGAGTGGACTTTATAAGATCCTGGCTTGCATGACCCTTTTGGTATACTCTAGCTGGGAGCTGGCTCAAAAAGATTGAGGCAGTCTATAAAGAGAGACAGCAAGACTTATTTCAGCTTTCCTGGACTACAAAGCAATTTCTAGCGCCTTTGGTATACCCACCTTGGCCATCAGTGCGCATACTTCCTGGTGTGGTTCCTGGGCCCCAGACTCCTTACTGTATTTCTTGCTGCTAGAGAAACTAGATGTTCCCTAACTCCTCTTAGGATAACTTACCCCTAACTAACAGAGTTACAGAGTGGGCCTTATCCTCTGCCTCTCTCTAGGAGTGCTTTGCGTACATACAATCTCCCAGCAAAGGCAAATCCACTCTGTCAGGACCTTTGCCATGACACATACAGAACATCTGTGGCAGACCACTCTGTGGAAAAGTGAGTGTGTGGGGATGGTGTCCTTCTCGTCTTTCTCTGCTTGAAGGTGATTCTCCAACAAATTCTATGTTATATCTGCACATGTGTTGCTAGGGATCTGTGTCCCCTTGCCTGGCACTAACCAAAATGATTTTTAAAACTTCCTCTCATTGGGAGTTATAGAGAAATGAGAAAAAAGGAAGAGAGATAAGAGGAAGAAAGACTTTCAGTCTTGCAGCTATGTCTGTACTTAACCGAGGCCTCTGATAGGCTGCAGCTCCTCTGTATACAGACAGGATTGGGACGCTGAAAAGAGAAGTTGAAGCTTACACATTTAAGCTTTGGTTTGTTAACAGATGTGTAAAATTACAATTCCTGTTTAAATTCAACTCTGTTAGTTCACCTTCATCTTATTTTTTTTAAGAGTTTGTTCTTTTCATAGCCATCAATGTCTGAAGAAATTACTTATGCAGATCTAAAATTTCAGGACTCCTGTAAAAAGGAAAATATCCATGATTTTGACAGAGTTGGGATAAAAGGTAAGATTTTGAACTTTGGAACTTTGGATGTGTTGTAGGTTAAGCCTTCCATTTTTACAAAAAAAAAAAATTTTTTTTAAAGGTGTTGGTGGTGCGTTGAACACTCAATCTTTTACAATGATTCTGTTTTAATGTCACAGTCAAGATAATTAGATTTTACTGGATTATGTAACGTTTTTCCCCTATAAAACAAGGAGTACATGTTGTCCAGGAAAATCATGGTTTTGTAATTCTCTTTTTTTAAGAAAGTACTAGTCACTCCCAGCTAATGTATCTAATAATAAAACAGGATATCTTTCCCGCTGTGTGACAAATACTATCCTTCCTGCCTTATGAGGTAGAAATGGGCATCTTCATTTTGCAGGAGAGCAACAGTGACTTCAGTGAGTACATGCTGTGCTTGAGTGTTACATATGTGAGTGTGGATTGGAAAAGACTCTCTATTGACCTGCCAGAGTTACGGAGGAGAGGGTTTGGAGTCCATCGGATGTGCATAGGACATTTAAATACATCATTTGACCTTCTGAATTCTCTGAGCTCTCACCTAGAAAGTGGAGATAAGAAGGCCTGTTTTATTATGAGATTGCAGCCATGATTCAGTGTATGCTGCCTGTGCCATTTTGGAAAAGACCAACATATTTAATGATTATTTTGTGGGGCTTAAATTAAAAATAGATGAAGATGAGAAATATACCAATAAAATGTTTTTTTTTAATGGGTCAGGATCTCAGTAATCATTTTTTGTTTATACATTTAGTCTAGTAGGTATGTCTTTAATATTTAAAATTGATCATATTTTCAGTTCTGGGTACCACAAGTAAAAATAAAAGGATATCAAAAAGAATGACAGTAATAAATAAATTTGAGAATATTTTTTAGAAACAGATATTAGAAGGAATTAAAGTTCTTTTAAGCCACTCAATTTGACCAATTTGACCATTTCTATCAAACAAATCAAATTTTGTTCAGAGAAAGATTCTAAGCAGAGAGAAAGATACTAACCTATGTAGGCACATATGACTAAGTGGAAGAATATGAACTTAAAACTAAACAGCAGGAATTTTATTTTCATATTAAACTATCACTAGAGATAAAGAGTGAGATAATAATATTCAGTCCTACAAATGGAAATTTTGTAGATGAAAATTTTACTATACTCTTAGACATATTATTCATTCACTTACATAAAATCACGTTATATCACTTCTCTTTAGCTTGCTGTTAGGTCTATTCACTGTTTGAATGATTAGAAAATAATAGCTTAGAGAATATTGTGGTTGAATGGGGATACAGCTCTTTTTAATAAATCTTTAATTAATTTAGTTTCCTTAGGTATGAGATATATTTGGAACTAAATTTACTCATCTTAAATATGGTATTTAAGAAGTGACTGCTTTGGTTGAACTGTCGAGGAGAACTTAATAGTCTGATACTTTATTTTAAAATGATTCTTGCAGTCATATGATGGGATAAATGTTTCTCATTATTTAGAAAAGGAAAAAATAATGTTTATTGGAGGCTACAAAATACTTAGATACATACACACACCATAATTCCCATATGTTGATCCTAGATATAGGGAAGAAAGAATAGGAGAGAGAGAGAGAAAGGGAGAGGGAGAGAGTGAGAGGGCAGGAGGGAGGAAGGAAGGAGAAAAGTAAAGATAGAAATGAACTGTGTGTGTGTATGTGTATGTGAAACAGAGACAGAGAGACAAAGAGAACTTTTAAAAATGTCATTAGGGGGCACCTGGGTGGCTTAGTGGGTTGGGGCCTCTGCCTTCAGCTCGGGTCATGATGCCTGGATCCTGGGATGGAGCTCCGCATCGGGCTCTCTGCTCCGTGGGAAGCCTGTTTCTTCCTCTCTCTCTGCCTGCTTGTGATCTCTATCTGTCAAGTAAATGGATAAAATCTTTAAAAAAAAAAAAAAAGTCATTTAGTATTCTACCAAGTCAGCATATCTTACTTCCAAATTTCTTTTTCTTTTCTTTTCTTTTCTTTTCTTTTCTTTTCTTTTCTTTTCTTTTCTTTTCTTTTCTTTTCTTTTCTTTTCTTTCTTTCTTTCTTTCTTTCTTTCTTTCTTTCTTTCTTTCTTTCTTTTTCCTTGAGGTTAAGTTAAATGAAAAGACACCGAGGGGACTAAAGGAAGAAAAGAGGTAAAGAAATATTGGAAGCTATAACATTCAAAACCACACTGTACCTGAAAGTTTTGTATTTTTTAGAAATTTTTCCTCTAAAACTGTTTCCTTTCCCCAATCATCCTCATCTCATTAAATATAAAAATAGATACATATTTAATACAATCACCAAGAGTTTGCTATATGCCAGCACTGTTCTAATTGTATTACCAGTATTAATTCACTTACTCTCTGATATTTTATGGCTTTCTTTTTTAACCAATGCAGAAACTAATACACAGAGAGGTCAAATGACTTGTCCAAAGTCTCACGTGATAAGCAGATCCAGCATTCAAGCCCAGGCATACAAGCCCTAGGCATGGCATGCCTTCTTCTTCTTTTTTTCTTTTAATCACTATGCTATACTGCCTACAAGTGGATATATTTAAATCCTCCACATCTATCAAGTAAAAGATCTCTCATAAATATTTCATAAATTTGTACTATAGATTCTAACTTCCTTGTATTCTCTAGTCCTAGTAAAGCAAACTACTGTTCCCTCTTGTATGGCATACTACAATAGTTTTCTTGCCTTCTTCCTACTTCCAACACTGCAGCCCTACAATTAATGCATTGTCCATGTGCAGTAATCGTGATCTTTCCAAAACAAACCAAAAAACCAAAAAACAAAAACAGCTCAATTATTTTCCTGTCTTCATTAAACCCAGTGGTTTCTCAAAGAACTCCAGTCCCCTCACTCTGGCTTAATAAAGCCTGTGAATAATCTGTCTCCTGCCTTCTTCTTGACCTCCTCAAACATCATTTCTCACTTTGGCCACGGGTCTTAGCCACTAAATTTTTTCTGTTTTTTAAACAGGTAAAGATCTTTCCCACATCAAGTCCTTTGAACTAGACAATCTTGCTGCTTATAATGTTCTTCCCACTCGTTTTGCAGGCTCATTTGCATGGGTTAAAGATCAGAACTACTTGTTCTGTATAATGTAACTGTTTCGAATCTGTGCGTACCATAGCACAATTTAAAATCTCTATCATCTATCACCTATCTACTTATAGATACTATTTATCTCTATCTATCATCTATCCATTTTTTCTCTCACAATTAAAATGTATTTTCTATGAGAGCAGGAACTGGTACATCTTGCTCACTTGTGTATTGTATTGTGAGCCCCCAAATTAATGCCTAAGATATAGAAGGTACTGAACAGATAACTTTTGTCTAATTGAATACATAAATAAATAAGAACGTAATTCTTAGGAAGATAGAACTTGATGTCATACTTCTAACCTTAGATAAGATCTTGACTATATAGTTCTTTCACTATTAGCCATTGTTCAAAGTCTAAAAAGTTGTTTTACATTTTACTTTCAATTCTCTACATATTTCACAATATTACATCAGCTAAGAGACGTAGGACACAGATCAGAAGTATAATTGGTTATCACATTATTCCTGAATTATATTCTTTTAAATATCTAGTATCCATATATACAGATGATGATAATTTAAATCAGGTACTGATTTAATAATGATTAATGTATAATATAAAGTTTATAATTCTTTTTTTTTAATAGGGAAATGATCTGTTTTGGGGATTTAGTGTCCAGCCAAAAAAAAAAAAAAAAAAGCCCAACAGAAATTTGTTGCTAAAAATATGAAGAAATCCTGATGAGGAAATGATACTAATCTGGCCTAAGTTTCTGGCTGATGGGAGGACACATGAAAACATTTCAAAAGACACCCTGTCATTTATATTCCACAACCAAACTCTCAGGATTTGTGGGGAAGGACATAAGTAATGAAATTATTTTCTTTGGCACTCACAATTGTCCACTGAAGGAAGGGATACTTTGATTGACCTCTCTATTAGCTGCCAGCTACTCATTTCCCCAATTTGTACAGAAAAGGTATGTCATATCCAGATTGATAGGTTTTCTCAATTCTTTTCAAAGCCCATTTTTGCCTCTTTGTGTCTTGACTTAGCCTACCAATTAACAACCTCTCTTGTGAGAACCAGTGTGCATGTAAAACAGCTAACAAAGTGTTTTTTACTTATTCTTTAAAAAGACATTTTTAAAATGTCCTTGAGTTTCTAGCAAAATACATTCCTTTACCAGAGACATGTTAGGAAAGAAATAAAGGCTGAATGAATGAATGAATGAATGAAATTAAGATGTATACCACTTCCAGGCCTGCCTGCTAATTTTGCTTTCCACAGCACCACCTGTTCCTTCCCATGGATGGCGTCAGAGAGCCTTGGCTCTGACTCTTCTATGTCTTCTGCTGCTGGTTGGACTAGGAGTCTTAGGAAGCATATGTATGTATTACCCATGTTTGGACTGAAAGGGAAAACACCTAGAATTACATGAATTTTACAAGAAAGTTTATTCTTGAATTGAAGCTTTGGAATGATTATAGGTTATATAACCCAAAAGGTACTGATAACTAGATACTTAAACATGGTAATTTGTTTTCCTCCCTTCTGTGAAGGGATTGCTTCCCAAGACCTTTAATGTTTGTAATACTAGTTCAGCAGAAAAGAGATAATGGTTGGGTTGAGGAATTAAAATTTTTTTTTTATTTGGAGTTTACACAACTTTGAAGATAGAAACAGGAAAATTGAATAAAATGCAAAATTTCAAAGAAGAACTTCAGAGAAATGTCTCTCTACAACTGATACATAACAAGAATAGTTCCAAGATGATCAGGGACCTGTCGATCACACTGCAGGAAATAGCGACCAAATTATGTCATGAGCTGTATAAAAGAGAACCAGGTAATATTATATTCCTCTTTAAGCTATTTATTAGACAATGGACAAAACCTAGGAGTTACTGGAGAATCATTCATCAGTAGCTAGCAGCCTTCCCCTAGGATGCCATTATTTGGAGAAAGGAATTGAATGTAGTTGACAGAGGACTCACTGATATTTTTGTGCAGTTAGAAGTTTCTCTAATCTGACATCTACTACTGTTATTTTGGGCACTGAGGTTAGTAGAAATTAGGGAGGAGAGGATAGGGCACCTCTTTATACCCTTTTTAAAGGATAAGAAGAGGAGATAGGTCTCATCTTTATAGGTGACCTTATCCTACATTTCAGTCAATGTTTGAGGAGAGTCAATAGAAAAGAAATAGTTAGGCCTTGCCTATGGAATGAGGAGGAATTGGCTTTTGAATTATCTCTAACAGTTTCTATAGCTATTATAACTAAAATATTCTTTGTGCTCTTGAGAACTCTCCCAAATATCCAATATCAGGCAGCCAGAAACGCTGTAGTTAGAGAAGGCAAGGTTGATGTAGGTTTGGGGGGGTAGATCCTTACCACACAATGTTTTTGTGATTAGCCTTTATTACCATGTAGTAGTATAAAAAATGAAAAAAATAGAGAAAAATAAGTTAATTAATCATTATTCAGGACTCCTGAGGTAAGAAAACACACTGCAATACACCGGATGTTTAATTCAGAATGTGTTGTTCAGATTATGTTTTGGACATATTGTGGTGGTATCTAGGGACCAGGAATACAGGATGCATTTTCTTCACCTTTCATGTAAGAAGAAGAAAGACAAGTAAATCTGGTTAACTTATTATAGAGGACAAAGGGAATAAGAAGAATAATGAAGATTATCAACACAGACCAAATGAAACTGTTTTTCTTCCAGAGCACACATGTAAACCTTGTCCAAAGGCATGGATGTGGCATGAGGACAGCTGTTACACACTAAGTGACCATTATGAAACATGGCAAAAGAGTGTCATGTTCTGTTCTGCTCAAAATGCCAGCCTGCTGACGATTAAGACCAAAAGTGTGTTGGTAAGGTCCCATGGATCTCTGCCTATGAAGAAGGAAGTCACTTTTCCTATCATAGAATAGAGAGGAATGAGGCATGTTGGGGAAGATTTGTACTAATCCAGACACGGGCTTGTTTAAGTTAGGGTATGAGGTGACTGAGACTTAGTACATTTACCATACCATGGAGGTTAGCCAAGGTGTCATCTAAAATGTTAGTTTAGGGGTGCCTGGGTGGCTCAGTGGGTTAAAGTCTCTGCCTTCCACTCAGGTCATGATCCCAGGGTCCTGGGATCTAGCCCCGTATCGGGCTCTCTGCTCAGCAGGGAGCCTGCTTCCCTTCCTCTCTCCCTGCCTGCCTCTCTGCCCACTTGTGATCTCTGTCTGTCAAATAAATAAATAGAATCTTTAAAAAATAAAATAAAATAAAATGTTAGCTTAGGTACTTAACCTCAGTGGAATCTCAGCAGCTGGGCAGGTGTATAAACATGGGGTATCCAGAATCTTTAGGTCTGTGAGCATTTCCAGACTGGAACTTTAGGATCAACTCTCAGAACACAATTTCTGAGAATTTATCTAACAGCGGGAGCTCTGGAAATCATTCCTGAAGGTTACCAATTCTATAAAATCTAGATAGGAGAAGATTCTTTGTTTCTATCATTTTGTCTTTTTTTTTTTTTAAGATTTTATTTATTCATTTGACAGAGATCACAAGTAGGCAGAGAGGCAGGCAGAGAGAGAGGAAGGGAAGCAGGCCCCCCGCCAAGCAGAAAGCCCGATGCGGGGCTCAATCCCGGGACCCTGGGATCCTGACCTGAGCCGAAGGCAGAGACTTTAACCCACTGAGCCACCCAGGTGCCCCTTTGTCCTTTTTTAACTAACAGAAAAAGCCAACATATACTAGAATAAAAACATAGGTTGGATAAAATATGTATAAAATAAGGTAGAATTAAGATGGGATGTCAAAGGCAAGCGTCAAGCAGACATATTATACTGACTCCCTGGGTCCCAGGAAAATGAGTTTTCTGGAAGATTTATTTATGTTTATATGTATTTATTTATTTTCTTTTTTCTAATATTTAAGTAGTATTTCTATATTTTACTTATTCCTTTGCATTTCTGGTTTCTCAAATAGTATTCCCATATTATTTAAGGAAAAAATTCATTTTCACAAAAGTGTCAGCTTCCCTACTGTTAGGAATCCTTTTTTTTTTTTTTTTGTGGGTACCACATCACTTCATTTTCTTGGTTTTCCAACTTGACTCTTGGACAATGGGAATTCAGTTACTTGCTTTTCTGACCACCGTATGGTCCTTCGCTGATGGGGCACAGGTTTGGAGGAGAGGCTCAACAGAAAGATGGGATCCCCAAGAGCCAGCCAGGCTGGGAGAGGACTGAAAGGTCTACAGCAGATGGACCAAGCACCAGCAGAAGCTCGAAGCCCTCGTCCACAAGCCCTTTACCACACTCCTTGCAAGGGACAGGCCGGCACCTCAGTGACCCAGCTTGGGGCCTTCCCTCAGAGGTCCTTCTTATATACCCTCACTTGTCATGCTAAGCCTGGCACCCTCTCCCTTGGGGGCACCAGGCAGAAACCACTGACCTTCTCCATAATTGATTTCTAATGTTCCTTTGGGAAACATCTTTGAGAAAGCAGGGTACCAACCCCCAAATAAACTGAAGACATATACACCGCCTAATGGGACAGCCAGCCATGCCTTCGTCCTCAGGAGAAGTTGAAAGCAGCTTTAGCTATCAAACCCCCTCACAACCCCCATGCATTTGCTTTCCAACATCAGTCAGGGGGCCCAGCCAACCCACTTAAATCAAAACAAAAAATTAAAACCAAGACAAGAAAAAGCAAGAATGGCAAACAACCGAAAAGAACAACGCTGGTCCTGCAGCTCTCTGGGAAGAATCTGTTCCTCCTTTATAGTTGCAGGGAAAATCAAATAGTTTCTTCCTCCTCTTGTCATTGTCAACTGATCCATTCTTAGTTATTTACTGAAAAAAATGTCTGGAATATGAGGGAAAAACAACTTACATTCCCTATAAAATTTTGAACTGGATCTCTATTCTATAACCACTTCTCATCTGACTTTGCTACATTTTTCTCCTACTTTTTCAGTTTCTATTAACTTGTGTATGTAGTGATTAACCAGCTTTTTTGCTCCTAGACTGACTACTGCTGGATACTTGAATCTTGAAGTTTGTGACCTTCATTGCCCCTAAGTTAAAGAAATGCATGGTTTGGTAGATAGTTTTACTTGTGAAACAGTATCTGATAAATAACTGTTGGAGGAAATCTTACAATAAGGAGCACTTCATTTTGATTTTTTTTCTAATGGCATCAAAAATAGTGTAATGTCAGAAATTAAAACAGTAATTTGTAAGAAATTATGTTGTGAAGTAATGTACAGAAATGGGAGATAGTTATTATTTTGCGGGGGAGACAATTTTTTGAAACATCTCTATTTCTTGTAGGAATTTATAAAATCCAAGAAATTACGTAGATACTGGGTGGGATTATCTAACAGAGAATATCAGGATTACCAGAACCTGGATGAGACAATTATCTCCTCCAACTGGTGAGTCTTTATTCTTACTGAATTTTTCTGGTTGGTTTGAGTAAAGGTGTTTTCCCTGGGAGCAGTATTGATTACAATGAAAACTAGCTTCAACTGAAATTGCGTCCTTAAATAACTCTTTTCTATCAGACTTCTTTAATGTTTAATAATGCAAAAAACTACCACTAAATTTAAACCCTGAGATTCCTGCACACTCTCCACTGTGGGCAAGAAGCAAATACAAATTTTGATTGTTTTGTTTTGTTTGCATTTTCCTTCAGACAGAAATAGGAAATGTAAGAATATGGGTCCAAAAGACAAGGCAGCTTTGTATTTGCAGTTAACAATGATGGGACAGAACAGGGGATAATATGTATACAAATGGAGGACAAAAGGAGGTATATTTTAAAGATCTCATCTGGAGTGAAGGGACTAGAAGTAAGGGTAGTGTGGGCACATCACGGAGAGTACAGATGGAATCTTGTTTTGAAAAAGTAGAATTTCCACGTGTTTATTTGTAATTATGGCTAATGGGAAGGTAACCTATAGTGGAATAGAAAACACAGTATATATTTCAAATTATTAAAAAATAATACCAAAATAAAAATATATAATAATATATGTATATAATATATACATAACTTTATCAATTAAATTTTGAAAAGGGAGAATTCCTATTTGAAGTGGCACAATACAGATGTCATTGATCACAACACCTTTAGAGAAACAAAGAAATAAAAAACATTTCTCAATAGAGAAATAAAAAAATAAAAAACAAACATATAATAAATATATGTTATATACATATATTTATTATATATGTATTTCTTTTTGTTTTTTATTCTTAATGTTATTTTGGGATTTGTTTCTCTAAAGGTGTTGTGATCAATGACATCTGTACTGTGCCACTTCAAATAGGAATTCTCCCTTTTCAAAATTTAATTGATAAAGTTATTTATTTATTAATGAACATTATTTATGGACCCAAATATTTAATACTACATTTTTCCCAAAAGATAATATTTTCAATTTATAAGTTTGTCTTTGATGTCTAGTCTCTGCTTAGTAATCTTATTTTAGGGGCTGGTAATTATTCAGAATGTCAGAATAAAATCTTTGAAAAATGGTTAGAAGGAAATGTTACTTGGAGATGATGTTGAACTGAAAGTGTCATATATTAGGTTAATTCCAAGCTTGGTGATTACAAAAAATATTTGAAGAGATAGTGCCAAAGATTTGCTACAGGAGCCAGACTGGAGAATTTAATAGAACTGCATTATTCTAAATCATATTAACTATTGGGGAAGGGAAGTTATACATCTGGGAGTAAAGGAGAGCAAACAGTCCAGATGTAAAAAAGTGGAAAAGGCAGATTGAAGTAAGGCAGTGTTTGCTACTGCATATTTGTTGATAAATATAAGTAACTTGGACACTCTTGATAGTCCCAATAATAATTAAAATTTATTCTAGACAATGCAGACCCAGAAGCAATGATATATTGGAAAAGCAATTTTTTCCTGTGGATGTGTTTGAAATGTTGACTTGCTAATTGTAATTCTTTATTTTCTCTTTCAGGCTTACAAGAAGCAGAAATGATGTAAATGATAGGGTGTTTTGTGGGTATATAGATACACCATATGTTTACTATACAGACTGTACTTCCAGAATGAAGTTTATATGCAAGAAGCTGGCTAATCCAGTGGAGGTTAAGAGCACACTACTGAGTGAAATACCAGATGGAACAATATAGTTAGTGCAGGTATTTCTCTATTATCCTGTGATTCAGGCAACTTTAGGGAGCATACATCTTGCAAGTCACACAAAGGGAATAAAGATGCTGTGAGACTAAATCTCTGTCTCCTAACTCTGTACATTTCTTTCTTCTTGTTTGCTGAGTGAAAGGAACCCAAAGTCATACCTTGTTATCTGGATACAGTCCCGATACTGTTGACCATAAATACAGTGTGTTGGGTGAACATATAGAAAAGTGAGGCTAACTTGTCCTGCTTTTCCAGGATAAACAAGGAAAACACCAACCTTATAGAACACCAGGGAAAATGAAATCTAGGAATATATAGAAAGGATGATGAAATGACCAACTGGAATTTATTCTAGCCACACAAATTGATTTACATTTTAGAAAAAAAATAAGAGAGAGAAAAAATCTATTATTTTAATAGATGTAGAAAAGCATTTGATAAAATTTAACAGCTAATCTCTAAGAAAACTGGAAACACAAGGTGTCCCTAATCTGATAAACATTGATATTAAAAGAAGAGAAAAAAATAAACCAAATGAAAACGACCAACATCAAACTCTAAACCTAATAAATTACCTTTGGTAAAAAAGTGAATGTTTTTTCTTTTGAGCTCTGGAACAAGATCAGAATGGCCTTTATCAGTAATTTTATTCAGTAACCTCTACTGTTTATTAGAGGTCCTAGAAGTAAAATAAGGCAAGAAAAACAAATTTTAAAATATAAAAAATGAGAAAGGAAGATACAAGACATTTTTATCTGTAGCTAATGTAATTGTGTGTATATAGATACTATATACATAAATGATAAAACATAAATTATTAAAATATATATTTTATCAAGGTTATTTGATAAAGTCTTAAAATATCTCAATGTTTAAACATCAATTATATTTCTGAAGGTTAGCAGTAAACAATGTAAAATTAAAAAAAAACAATACCACTTCTAAGAGGATCCAAAAATAAAATAGTAATAAATGTAATAAAATTAGAAAAACTTTCTGCCCAGTCCTGCTTCCTTCAACTCTCTTGCACAGGTGGTAATACCAAGAGCGCTCCCTAATAAACTTCCAACACAATAATCTTGATTTCAGAATCTACTTGCTGGAAAACCATGCCTTCAAGTGTTGCTGGCAAAATAAAAAAAAAAAACCTTAATAACTGGAGAAATAACCATGTACTTGAATTGGAACTCTCTATTCTTGGAATATAAAGTCTTCCAAATATACCTACAGAGTGAATTACAATACCTGAATATAACAGGTAGATTTTTTTTAAAAACGATATGCTAATTCTAAAATTAACATAGAAATGCATAAGATTTAGAATAGCCAAGACAACATTGGAAAGAAGATTCTTTGGAGAAATTATGATTCTGAATATCAAGATTTACTTTAAAGCCATAATAATAAAAACAGTTTGATTTCATGCCAGAATAGATATACATCCACAAGACCAGATATAGTCCAAAAAAAAAAAAAAGACATGCATACAATTACCTTACTTATATATTAAAAAAGTTGTCCCTGCCATTAGAGGTAGAAAGTGGTGATCTTTTTAATAAATGGAGCTGAATCAATTGGATATCTGTATGGAAATAAGTAAAACTCCATATCTACCCTGTACCATACAGGTACAGGTACATAAACACTTTTAAAAAATGGATCATAGGGACGCCTGGGTGGCTCAGTTGGTTGAGCGGCTGCCTTCGGCTCAGGTCATGATCCCAGTGTCGTGGGATCGAGTCCCACATCGGGCTCCTTGCTTGGCGGGAGGCCTGCTTCTCCCTCTGCCTCTGCCTGCCACTCTGTCTGCCTGTGCTTGCTCTCTCTCTCTCTCTCTCTGACAAATAAATAAATAAAATATTTAAAAAAAAAATAAAAAATGGATCATAGAACTAAATATGAGAGTTCAAAATATAAAGCTTCTAGTTAGGGGCTCCTGGGTGGCACAGTCAGTTAAGCATCCAACTTGCGATTTCAGCTCAGATCATAATCTTAGGGTGGTGGGATCCAGCCCAGGGTTAAGCCCCATGAGGAGCCCCATGTTAGGGATCCACGTAGCTCCTCTGGGGCTCTGAGCTCAGCAGGGAGTCTGCTTGGGATTCTCTCTCTTCCTCTCCCTCTCCCCCCACTTGTTCTCTCTCTCAAATAAATAAATCTATATTTGAGAAAGAGAGAAAGGAGGAAAAACAGACTCCCCACTGAGCAGGGAGCCCAACCTTGAGTTGGACAGGCACACCTCAAATAAATAAGTCTTTAAACAAATGTGTAATGTTTCTAGTTAAAACCTAACAGAATACAGTTATGGCTTTATGGCAGACAAAGATTTCTTAAACAAGAGGAAATAAACACTAACAATAAAAAACATAGGAAAATTAGACTTCATTCAAAATAAGACTAGTGTTAAGAAAGCAAAGATACAAGTTGTAGCCTTTGAAAGGCTCAGTTTGAATTTGAATTAGTATAACACACGCATATCCCAATTTATACAGGACTAGTAGTCAGGATAGAATTAACTCCTACAAATAAATAATAAAAAGCTCTAATTAAAAAGTGGGCAGAAAGACTTGAAGGGATACTTCATGAAAGAAAATATTCAAATGGCCATAAAAGCATTATAAAAGGTCATGAACATCATTATTCACCAGTAAAAAAAAATTATTGAAAATAAAAATACAGTGAGGTACCAATACGTCTACCAAAATGGGTGAAATTAAAGGCTGGCAATACTAAATGTCAGGGGAAATGTGGAATATGCTGGATTTTTCTGTGGTCAAGCTACCGCCAAAATTCCTGTCTGGGAAATCCATTTCGCACAAATCCCTTTCCCTGTGTTTGTCAGAACTGGGCCATGAGGAGAATTCACGGAATAACTGAAAGATAAAACCGAGGGGCGCCTGGGTGGCTCAGTGGGTTAAAGCCTCTGCTTTTGGCTCAGGTCATGATCCCAGGGTCCTGGGATCGAGCCCCACATCGGGCTCTCTGGTCTGCGGAGAGCCTGCTTCCTCCTCTTTCTCCCTGGCTGCCTCTCTTGCCTACTTGTGGTCTCTGTCTGTCAAATAAATAAATAAAATCTTAGGAACAAAAAAAAAAAAGGTAAAACCGAGACAGAGATTGTTACTCTTAGAAGGATGCTGAGGTCAAACAGAACAACAGGTGGATGCTGAAGTGCCAGGTAGACTCCACCTCATCGTCTATCTCCTTTTTCTTCATATCCAGTTACTTCGTCTTTCTGACTTCTTACTCTGACAACCCACAGCACCTCCAGCTCTACCCCAGAGTCATGACTGCAGTCCCACAAAGCAGCAGCTTCCACAGAAACGTGATTCCCGAGAGACAGTGGGCTTTGTGGAGAAACCATTTTCCACAGAGACAGCCACTTCCTCACAGACAGCAATTCCCCTGTAGGTAGCAGCTTCCACAAAGGGGTGGATTCCATAGCCTTCTCCTTACAGCTCCCTTTTTATAGTTCTGTTGTGGAATCCAGATGAACATGACCACTTGGAATTTTACCCCTTCCAGATTGTGGTAGAGTGAAAAACAACAAACCAAAGATATTAGGTCCTAATCCCTAGAACCCTCACCCGTTAATTTATAAGGAAAAAGGATCGATGCAGATGTGATTCAGTTAAGGATCTGGCAGTGGGGATTATCCTGGTTTATCTAAATCTAATCACACCATTTGAGAGCTTCCGTCATTTGAGATTTTACTGTCCCCAACTCTCTTCTGCTCCTTCCTCTTAAGCTCTTTTTTTTTTTTAAGATTTTATTCATTTATTTGACAGAGATCACAAGTAGGCAGAGAGGCAGGCAGAGAGAGAGAGGAGGAAGCAGGCTCCCCGCTGAGCAGAGAGCCTGATGTGGGGTTCGATCCCAGGACCCTGAGATCATGACTTGAGCCAAAAGCAGAGGCTTAACCCACTGAGCCACCCAGGTGCACCAAATTCTTCTAAGTTTTTAAAGCTTTTTTTGTTTTCCTTCCTTGTATCCATCTGAATGATTTTCATTGGCTTATCTAAGTCAATAGAAACAAATTCTGTGTATCTTTTGCACCCTTTGATTGAGTTTGTTTTTATACTTCTTAGTTTCAGAATTTCTATTTGATCTTTTGTAGAGATCCCATTTCTTTAGTAATGTTCCCCATCTTGAAACCAATATTGTTGCACATATTAATGAGAAAAGAAATTTAAAGTCTATGCCTAATAACACCAATATCTATTTCTCCCCTGGGTCTCTTTCTGTTGTCTTTTTTTTTCTCTTGTTCTTCTATCATTTGGACTTGAAGCCTGGGTACTTTTCACTCAATAGTTGTCCTACAGAATAAAAATCTTTAGAAGCAATGGGTGATGCTATCTTTCTTCAAAATG
Organism: Mellivora capensis; assembly: GCA_004024625.1. NCBI lineage: Eukaryota > Metazoa > Chordata > Mammalia > Carnivora > Mustelidae > Mellivora > Mellivora capensis. Next base: position 26,154 of record PISX010009998.1, on the reverse strand, counting down.
GATTTAATCCTGTTTTGGCAGAGATTTTTCATGAGGGAGGATCGCTGCCCTAATCAGGAATTGAGATGTTTAAGGTTGTATTTCAGTTATTGCAAAGAGTGATATCTCTCTGATTTTTTTTTTTTGAAGTTTTTATCTCTCTGATTTTTACTTCAAAAGGTGCCTCTTCTAAGGTATCAACTGTATGGGTCTCAGATTTAGGACTCTGTTTTTATTGTTACTGCCACACTATGAGACTAATAATCTCTAGGTATTTTCTTTAAAAAAAAAGATTTATTTGTTTATTTATTTATTCTTTAGAGAGAGCATGCGTATGGGGGGGGGCAAAGGAAGTGAGAGAGAGAATCTCAGGCAGACTCCCTGTCAAGTGCAGAGCCCAGTGTGGTTACGATCCCATGACCCTGAGATCATGCGCATGACCTGAGCTGAAATCAAGAACTCAACCCACTGAGCCACCCAGGCTTTATGTGTTTTCTAAGGCTTTTTGCTATTGTTTTCACTTGGCTTCTTGACCCTATGCCCTATACATGATGGGTTTGAAGAGAAACACTTGGGGAAGAAAAGTGGCTCAGAATATCAGACTCACTACTCTGTAATTACTTTTATTCTGTTACATTGTCTCCTTCAATCCTCATCATCTTGTTTTTTGCTGGACTCCAGTTTCATCTCTCTATGTCCATTGAGACTATCTAAAACTTTGAGCTGTTTGTTTCTGCTTGGGATTTAGCCCTGAGAAAAATGGAATCAGTTATGTGGAAATATGAACATCAGAGTTACCATAAAGTGTTCTCTTTAGATGCACTATCTAGATACCCATAAAGTCTGGTCGAATTAGTTGATATTCAATGTCTGCAATCAGCTACTTTGGTATTTTATCTATCTCTTAGAGTTGTTCTGTTGAGAGATCTGATCTAATGTAACCTACTCTGTAGCTGAAAGTGAAAACCTATCAAGATTTCTAGCGAACTTTAGCAGCAATAACTTTGTAAACTACGTAGTATGATTTTGATGCCTATTATATCACATTTTAAGTAAATTTCAGAATTGACCACTTTATATATTTAGCATTCTAATCCAAGAATTTGGTATATCTTTCCTTTTCTTTAAGACTCTTAAATAACTCTCAATAAACTAATTGAATATCCTGCGAGAAGTTCTGGCAATAGTGGTTTTATTGAGTTATAATTAATATAGAATAGATTGCACATATTTAAAGCTAACAATTTATTAATATTTAACATATGTATAAACTCATGAAATCACTATCACATTCAAAATAGTGAACATATCCATATCCTCAGAAGTTTGTTTTTGATGGTGTATATTCTCTCCTCCTTAATGTTCTTTGCCACCGTATCTCCTTCTAACCGCTAACATCCTTTCTGTCACTATAGATTAGTTTGCATTTTCCAAAATTTTGAGTAATGGAATTATAGAGTATGTGTACTTTTTGGTGACTTCTTTTCATCAGAGTAAGTTCTTTGTGATTTTTTTAAGTTGCTGTTTATATCACCAGTTCACTCTTTTTATTGCTGAGTACTGTCCCATTGTTTGGATATGTTTATCCATTCACTAGCTGATGGTCATTTAGGTTACTCCTGGTTGTAACAATTAACACTACTATAGGCATTTGTACATAAGTCTTTCTATGGGCATGTTTTTATTTAAATTGGTGAATATCTAGGAGTATAGTGACTGATCAGATGGTAGGTATAGGCCTAACAATTCAAGAAGTTACCAAACACTTTTCTGAAGTCATTGTATAATTTGACATCCTCATTATCAGTGTATAAGAGTTCCATTTGCACATCAATAATTATAGGGAAATAGAAATCAAAACTACAATGAGATATCACCTCATGCCTGTTAGGATGGCTATTATCAAAAAGATGAGAGGTAACAAATGCTGACAAGGATGTGGAGAAAAGGAAACACTTGTGCACTGTTCATAGGTTGAACAATTGAAAATTGCTACAGCTACTGTTGAAAACAGTTTTGAGTTTCCTCAAAAATTTAAAAATAGAACTACCAGAGGCGGCTGGGTGGCTCAGTGGGTTAAAGCCTCTGCCCTCGGCTCGGGTCATGATCCCAGGGTCCTGGGATCAAGCCCCGAATCAGGCTCTTTCCTCAGCAGGGAGACTGCTTCCTCCTCTCTCTCTGCCTGCTTCTCTGCATACTTGTGATCTCTGTCAAATAAATAAATAAAATCTTAAAAAAAAAAAAAAGAACTACCATATAATCCAGCAATTCCACTTCTAAGAATGTATTAGAAGGAAATGAAAACACTGTGTCAAAAAAATTTATGTACCCCTATGTTCATTGAAACATTATTTGCAATAGTCCAAATATAGAAACAACCCCAGGGTCCACTGACAGTGGGATAGATAAAGAAGTTTGATACGTGTGTGTGTGTGTGTGTGTGTACAATGGAATGTTATTCAATTATAAAAAATTAGGAATTCATGCCAACTATGACAACACGGATGGACCTTGAGAGCATTAGACTAAGTGAAATAAGTCAGACAGATAAAGACAAGATAAATAATTTATGATCTCACTTACACGTGGAACCTTAAAATAGATATATATACAGAAAGAGATCTGATTAGTGGTTACCAGAAACAGAGGGTTGGGGAAGAAGATATTGGGTGAAGTGGCCAAAAGGCACAAGTTTTCAGCTATTAGATAAATAAATACTAGGGATCTAATGTACAACATGATGACTGAGGTTAAAATGGCTATATGGTATATAGTTTTTAATATGGCACAGAAACTTATGATCTCAGCAAGCCCAGGGTCCCCAAGACCATACTAGTCTAAGGGGTACTGGGACGCAGAAAAACCATGCTTAGAAGGGACCAGAAACTCAAGGGACTTTTTCTCCCCTTTCTCCTTTAAAGCACAGACCAGAGCAGGGTCTGTTTCAGAGAGTTTGTGGTCTCAGAGAATACAATTTCCACAAGCCCACACCAGCTATCCTGTGGTACTAGGGCATGGAACACAAAGCATGGTTTTAGTGTGGGTGTGAGTGTATATTTTAATTTTAATTTTTTTAAATTTTTGAAATATGTGAATGAAAAATATTTTTCCAGTGTTTGTCTTATTTTTGTTTTTTATGTCCTCACACACTCTTTTTCAAAGACAGAAGCCCTTAATTTTCATCAGCTCAAATTTTTTATTTATTTTGTTATTTCATGGATCACACTTTTGGTGTTGTATATAGGAAATCTTTGCCTGAGCCAAAATCATAAATATTTTCTCCTTTCATTCTTCTTGAAGTTTTATAGTTTTAAGTTTTATATTTAGGTCTATAATCCACATTTTTGTTGTTCATTATTTTCTGTGGTACAAAATATGGATAAAAATCTAACTTTTTCCATAATAATATCCAACTTTTGAAATGAGTATGCTTTCTTCACTGAACTGCCTTTGTATCTTGGTAAAAATAATCAACTGATCAAATTGTATGGATCTATTATGGGCTTCGATATTTTTAACAGACCTGTTTATCTAAAGCAACAATACTATCACACTGTCTTACATATGGTTGCTTTATAAGAAGTCTTAGGTAGAGTAAGTTTTCCAAGTTGTCTTTCTTTTTCAATGTGTTTTTCAATACATTTCCCTATGTTTTGACTATTGTCATTTGTTCTATAGATGTCCATCAGGTCAAGTTGGTTGATAGATTTGTTCAAGTCTACTGTATACTTGCTGATTTTTTGTCAAATCATGTGGCTCATTTCAAAGGAAGCATAGCAACCTGTTCAATTTAATTGCCTCTGTCACAGATTATTTTGTTAAAATAATTCCCAAATGTCAAATATTAGAATGAGAGCAGGATGCAGGGGATAGGTTGAATCAGAAAGTACACAGTAGCATCACTTAAGGATATGTTTCTAATAAAATGTTCGTGTTTAAAAGTTATTCATTATGTAATAACATTTGTATTTTTACAAACCTATATTAATTATTTAAATGTAATTTGACTACGTACAGCTTCCTACATACAGAAATAAGACATATATAAAATTAAAATCTATGTCCATACTTCACTGCAGAAAGTACAATATACTAATTAATGGGTTTTAACTTGAGGGCAGTGTCAATAGTAAAGAAATCAGTTGGGACAGGGCCTGAATGAAGGCAAATTATGAAATTGGAGAGAGAACCTTAATTAATGCCATGAATACATACTATATGAACAACCATGAATAAGACAGTTATTGTTATTTTCATTTTTCAGAATAATATATGTACACATTTAAACAAAATAGTTCAGAAAAGCTTATTAGTCAATAAAAACATCTCTCCTCAAATGATTGTCTTGCTCCTTAGAGGCAATTTTTTTCAATTCTTTGTTTTTATTTCTTATGATGATCATCTGTATATCATTAAATTGTTTCTGCTACTCCATATGGATTTATCAACTTCAGAAATTATCTGTTGCCTTCCTGTTTTGATGGATGATTTAAAGCCACTGTCTCTCTTCCTTTCCCTCACCTAACATAAACCTTTACTTCTAATCTAGACAACCACAGAGTGTATCTCTAATTTCTCTAACGCTTAGGAGGTGTAGATTGGTACTATAACCCTTTCTTCTATTTCTCCTGTCCTCCACTCTTCTCTTCTCATTTTGCTCTTTCTTGATCCCTGTCATTTGATCCTTTACTGTTATACTGCTAATACTGAAGTGTGCTTATGTTCCATAGTCATAAATATTTCATGATTTTACCATTGGTTGATTTTAAAATTTAAATTTAAAATTTTAAACCATTGGTTTAATTTTAAAAATGCATTTATTTACCCTACTATGATTGGATGATGATGAATTCCATTGTAATAATTACAAATCTCTCTCTACATCTCTGATATGCCACTCAAAGCTCAGTATTCTCAGCATAAGGTTCAAATGGAATTTTCTAATTTTGCCTCATTAATTATTCAAGTCATCCCAAACTTGCATTTGCTCCACATTTGGACATAGTTATCCTACCAAGTTATTTGCTTTTGTCTTTTGGTTATCTAATTCTTTCTTCTTTCCTTGAATTATGTGTAAGATATCCTCCAGATTTTTAGATTCCTTGCCATATTGTACTTTCTGTGGTGTGTCCTTTCCTCTCAGAGTCGTCTTTTCCTGTGTCTTCAGTCCTCCTATTCCATTCTGGACTAGCATTATACAAGCGCTGTTACAACGTTCATCCTGGACATTTTGTCACTGCTCTCCTGAGTATTTTTAGCCAGGTCCTATATCTGTCAGCTTTTGGCTTTCTGTCTTTGGCTTCCTGTCTTCATTTGCTGAATTGTTATTATTTTTTCAGCTGGTACTTTGTGATTTGGTCAGTGTGGGTATAAGCATTGATGAAAGGGCTGTGATTCAGGGTTTCAGGATAAAGTCTTATTGGTAGTGAAACAAATCCAAGAAGTCTATGTGAATCGAGTTACTGGGATTATTAGCCCAGTGGCTCCAGAGATGGAGAATTGAATTAATTCCTTTTCAAATATGATGAGGACACAGTATTTGACATATTTCTTTCCTTGGTTAGATTTAGATTTGACAAGGGATCAAGTTTCACCCAGAAGTTGGGAAGAGGGAACATATTACAATGAAACTAGAAAAAAAGGGGAAATTTAAAAATCCTGAAAACTCTGAAATTGAAAGAGCAAATAATTCACTTCAAAAAATTATTCTCACTCATGATTTCAGTAACTAAAACAGATGGTAAATATTAAGGCATTAAATTAGCATATTTTTGTACAATGGTATTTTTGCTGTTACTATTCTCTGTGCCAAATGACGCCTCCACAGAGAGGCCTTCCAGGATTGCTCTGTTTAACATAAAAGCCACCTCTCTTCCCTCTGCCACCCTATCTTTCCCTGCCTTTTTTTTTTTTTTAAAGATTTTTATTTATTTATTTGACAGGCAGAGATCACAAGTAGGCAGAGAGGCAGGCAGAGAGAGAGAGGTGGAAGCAGGCTCACTTCCAAGCAGAGAGCTCAGTGCGGGGCTCCATCCCAGGACCCTGGGATCATGACCCGAGCTGAAGGCCGAGGCTTAACCCACTGAGCCACCCAGGCACCCCTACTTTTCCCTGCTTTATTCCTATCCATAGGACCATTGCATTGTATGCATTACATTGTATTACTTATCCATCAATAAATAATATAAAACATTAACATATATGTACAAACAAATATATGAATTGTAGAATGTAAACTACATTAAGGAAGAAAATGCGCCTGTCATTTCCTCTGGAATAATGCATAGTACATAGTAAATACTTGATTAATTTGTTGAATAAAGAAATGAATACATAAATAAGTTAATGCTCCTGAACTTCCAAGCAAAAATATTCATTTTATTTTTCAAAGTTAAGTAGGCAGAATCCACCTATGAAATAAATTGTACTGCACCTATATTTATGGAGACAAGGTATATTATGATCAGACTGGGGTGGGGTGAAAATAAGAATACATGAGAAGAAATCTGAGCCTTGAAGATTTGGGAGATACATTACTACTTAAGGTTTCAGAAGGAAGATTAGAAGAGTGAATGATTCTGCCCCTGCACCCCCCACCAGGGAGTTCCTTATTAATAAAAGCACATTCATGAGGATGGGAGAAATATCTGTTACTCCAGAGCAATTAAAGTCAGTGAAAATTCTGAGCTTCATGGTGGAAGTTTTTAGTCATTCTCATCTCTTCAACGTTTATGTATCAGAATGTGGTTTTCCTAAAAAAAATGTATATTGTCTTTCTCAATACCACATTAAATATTCTTGATTTCTACCTTTGTAGTATTGTGACTTAACCCCATTTTTTTTCTAGACTCTGTGCCTACTGCACAATGTCCCAGTCATTCTTAAATGTCAATAAAGGTGTTCTTATTAATAATAGTATTTAACAGGTGCTTTTCACTGAGCAATACTATGATTATTTCTGAATGAGTTAATAACTTAAGCATTTAAAGATACTGACTAAATATGTGGTACACATTTGCCACTATGCTAGATATTCAGGATGCAGAGTATGTTCTCTATGGACTAATCTTTGCTGGACTATGACCAAGGCACTTGAGCTCCCTGAACTTTATAACTCCTCAGTCTGTAGAACAGGTTAATGCCCACATACACCCTACGTTCCTCCCAAATTCAAGTTCTTAGAATTCAGATCCTAACCTGACAGATACACTCTAAATAAAGAACTTCCACTTCTAAAATATATCTCCCTTCTTTTCAGGGGCTGTTCTGTGTGGAGGGTAGGGGTGAGGAGGCTAAAAATCTCTATTTAATGTAGCTCAAATGTAGCTTTTCCTGCTCTTTCTCCGACTATCACTCTTTGATTTTGTATTGATCTATTAATATATTTCCTTTTTAAAAAAAAGTTATTTATTTATCTTAGAGAAACAGAGAGTGAGGGGAGGGGCAGAGGGAGAGAATCCCAAGCAGACATCCCACCCCCCAACACGCAACAGCTGAGCAGGGAGCCTGACACTGGGCTTGATCTCACAATCCTGACTGTGCCACCCAGGTGCCCCAGTATTCTTTTTTAACTTCTAAAGACTTTTTTCAATCCACAAAAATAGGAAGGAAAAAGAAAGGGAACAATATTTTGGTGAGAACTAACTCAGTTGTGGTTTTCTGGGAGTTAGTAGTGAGTTAAGTGTTTTCGATTACAACACTCTTCTCACGGGCACATGCTGATTAACAACTTTATGTATGCAGAAATGGTTGATACTTTTATTTGTATTTTTTTCCACAGGGCCTTCTTAAGTTGGGAGGTCACTGCCATTTTCCACAAATTAAAAAAAAAAAAAAGAACGTTTATATTTAAAACCACGTTTTTCTCTCAGGACCATTTCTTCAACTTGGTGTTTACTGGAGGAAGTTAAGAAAAGAAAGATAAGAGATGCGTGCGGAGGTGAGAATAAAGCAATTCTGAAATTCTCAGTGGATCAGTTCTGTTTTCTGACACTATATTTTTGCTTGTTTTTTACAAAGGTAGATCACTGAACTTAGTCGCCACATGCGTAGATCATGCCACAGGAGCAGCTTCTGTGAAGTTCAGTGAGACATGCACCACACCCGGTGACCAACAGCGCTTTATTTGGTCAGTATGCCTGATGAAGTGACTTATGCTACCCTCAAATTTCCAAATGCTTCCCAGTTGAAGACATCCCAGGAGAGCTACAGTCTCAAGAGAGCAGGTAAGAGCCTCGATGTAGGATCAGTCATACCAGAATATTTAACTGCACTGGTGAGTTCTCCTCGCCTTCAACTCAAGGCTGATGATTTTGATGACAGAGTGCCAGTCCGTAGGGAAGTTGCTATGCCAGAGCTTAGTGTTGTCTGTCGTATTTAGTTTGTAAGATCATAGTTTGTGGAAAACAAAACAAAACAAAACAAAACAAAACAAACATGGTGGTCTAAGCCTCTGGAAATCCAGATCTCTGTTGTCACGAAAATAACATTTCTTATGTTTTTTAGACATTTTCAGATGATCTCACATACAAGCTATTATGGGAAGGAAAAACAGTAATGGTATGAACATAACTATCTAGGATTTTTATTTAACTGCTGAAAGATACAATATAGACATATGCTATGAGATTTAAAGGACCCTGGGATCCTAGTTAGTCATGGTGTGCTAAACATTTGCTTCTTTCTGTGAAGGAGCAAGACTGAAGGTGTCTTATCTCTATATAATATCATTCCAGGCCATATAATTCCAGTCTGTTTTATCCAGGAATTCAATTCAATTCCTAGAAAGTTAGAAGTAACAGTGAAGCAGTAAGAAGATGATTTGGGGGAACATCAAAATTGTATTTATTGAAAATTTTGTATTGCTATAGGATACATGGCTTCGTGTGCCATGTATTTGTTAGTTATATTTTATTATTTATATTATTTTTATTCCTTTGTATTTTTCAGTCTTTTTGATCTTACTATAAAATTATATCATATATATATATATACACATACATATATATGGAATTTTTACTTTATAAATTTACCCCAAAGTATTTTATATTCAAATGAGGAAGAAAAATCACTTCTAGTAACATGTCTCTAGTTATATAATTTGAGGCATTAGGTTAGTGGATAATGGTTTAGGGACCAGTTCCCCTAAATAGGGTCCTTTTCTCTGTGTCTACAATATTGACAAAGGCATTCTATGTACTGGGGAGAAGTATTACATACTTGCCATCCATGGGCAACTGACTTAGAGTGCTTATAAGCTGGAGATCCAATTTACATTCTGTTACATATTCTCCAATACATGTTTCCTTATAAAACAATTTTATCTTTTTTTTTATATAGCAGGGTAGGTTGTTTGAATTTTATTTTTGTAAAAGATCACACAGTGTTTGTCTATTAATTAATTAATTAATTTACGAGAGAGGGAGGGAGAGAGACAAAGCATGTGAGCATGGAGGTGGAGGGGAAAGGGAGAGAGAGAATCTTAAGTAGGCTCTGTGCCCAGCAAAGAGCCCCACAGGGGGACTGATCTCACCATCCTGAGATCATGATCTGAGTCGAAATCAAGAGTCCAACACTTAACCAACTGACCCACCCAGGCGCCCCAGAGTTAGACATTTAAAATGTCTACCATCAGAATCAGCATCAGACCAGGAACGCTGGTACCATCTAGATAGTTAGAAAGTAAAGAATAGAGAAAACTGACCTTTTTTTTTTTTAAACTTTTTTTTTAAGACAATCATGAAGTTCCTGAAATGGAAATGGATGGTGAAACTGAAAATAGAGCAGGGGGAGTTGAGAGCACACCTGAGATGGCGGAGAGAAGAGCTGTGGCAGGTAAGCCCTATGTGAATAAATATAGCCACTGAGTCCAGGAGAAAGTTAAGAAGGGCATTTGGGAGACACCAGGATGTAACAACTAGAGATTATTTTTAAAGATAAAGATGGAAAACTCTTGAGAAGAGAAATAAGGAGGATAAACAAAAGGTGATGAAAAGTCATATCCTTTACTTATGGGAAAACATCTTCTTTTTATTTTCTCTATCCATCCCTAGTGTTTGTCTTCTTCTAGATTTTTCCTATTTTACAATATTATTTCCTTCCACTTTTCTCTTCTTCATTAAATATGTATCTATTTTGGAGAGAGAGAGAGAGAGAGAAATGTGGGGCAGAGGGAGAGGGAGAGAGAAACATCAGCAGACTTCATGCTGAAAAGGGAGCCCAATATGGCCCTTGATCTCAGGCCCCTCAGATTACTACCTGAGCCAAAATGAAGAGTAGGTTGCTTAATCGTCTGTATCACGTAGGGGCTCCGTATTTCCTTCCATTTTTCATCATTTTATCCCTCTGTTCAATTTCATGGATGGTTTTCTTTTCTTTTTTTTTAATATTCTTTTATTTACTTGTCAGAGAGAGAGAGAGAGATTATGAGCAGGGAGAAAGGGTAGAGGGAGAAACAGACTCCCCAGTGAGCAGGGACCCTCCCTCCTTACAACCTTGCAATGTGGGACTCAATCCCAGGACGCTGGGATTATGACCTGAGCCAAAGGCAGACGCTTAACCAACTAAGCCACCCAGTTAGCCTCATGGATGATTTTTAAAATTATATTTTAATTTACGTAGTACAAACATGTTCCTGGTATCATTTCATTTTCAATGAACTCTTTTTTTCCCCTCCAGTCTTCTAATATAACATTCCAGTTTCAGACATAGATACAAAATTGTATCTTACTTTTGAAAAATTTCATTTCAAGTCAACTTTATTGAAGTACAATTTAAATACAAAAGAATACACCCACCTTAAGTGCATAGTTTATTGTACTTAACAAATATAAACCTCTGTAACCAAAATCAAGATACACAATATTTTTGTCACCCCAAAAAGTATTTTGTGTCTTTTAATCAAAAGGACAGTACCTGCTTTCTCTAACCACCTCTTTCTTTCAACCTTCACTCCCTATTTTTGCATCATGTTTTATCCTTTGGAAAGAATAAGGCTATGATGTAGCAACTATTATCATGTTTCCTGTGTGTCTGTTGTTACAAATGTATTTGGGGATATTGGATGCATTCATTTTCTATAATAAAATTTCTTAATCAGTGTTCCCAAAAAGTAAAAACAAAATACAAAAAAAATTCCCCTCTAAGTTATCCCCACCACCAATTTTAGACCGAGGTAATCACTGATCTACTTTCTGTCACCCTACATTATTCTGTCTGCTCTCAGATCTTATATAAATGGATTCCAATAGCATGTAGTCTTCTATGACTGGCTTCTTTCATTAAGCATAATGTTATTAAGATTAATTCATATTGTATGTTTTTAATAGTTAATTCCTTTTCATTGCTGAGTAGTATTCCATAGTGTGAACACACAAAATGCTTATCCATTCACTTGTAGATGGACATTTCAGTGGCTTCCAGATTGGGACTAGTGTACATAAATCTTCTATGATGTACAAGTCTTTGTGTAGACTAATTTTTAAAAAATCTTATTGGGACGGGGTGCCTGGATGGCTCAGTTGGTTGAATGTCCAACTCCTTACCTGAGCTCAGGCCTTGGTCTCAGGGTTGTGTGGAACCTACTTTAAAATAAAAAATCTTTTTTTTTTTTTGTTTTAAAGATTTTATGTATTTATTTGACACAGAAAGAGAGATCGCAAGGAGGTAGAGGCAGACAAAGAGAGAGGGGGGAAGCAGGTTCCCTGCTAGGCAAAAAGCCCAATGTGGAGCTTGATCCTAGGACCCTGAGATCATGACCTGAGCTGAAGGCAGAGGCTTAACCCACTGAGCAGGTGCCCCTAAAATTAAAAAAAAAATCTTATCAGGTAAATACATAGGAGTAGGATTCTGGGGTAGATGGGTATGTTTACTTTACAAGAAACTGTGAAAATTATTTTCCATTTTCAGTAGAAGTGTAAAAGATCTTAGTTTATTTACAGAACTTTTAAAGTGTTCTCACTGTGTTATCTCTGCTTTTATTTTGTCTGTTTTACGTTTGTTTTTTTTTTCTCAGTCTTTCATGTTGGCAGCTTTCTTCGAATATCTGGTGATATTTGGTGGCCTGTACTCATTTAAGAGTGAGATGCCAAAGGCACCTGGGTGGCTTAGTCGGTTAAACATCTGCCTTCGGCTCAGGTCATGATCTCAGGGTCCAGGGATCGAGCCCCATATTGGGGTGCCTGTTCAGCAGGGAGCCTGTTTTTCCCTCTTCCACTACCCCTACTTGTGCTCTCTCTCTCTCTCTCTCTGTCAAATAAATAAATAAAATATTTTTTTTAAAAAGAGTGTAATGCCAAATTAATTGAGTGGGGTCTCAGTTTATATGAGGGTATATATGTAGCCTTCATGTACTTGGGTGATTCTCTGAGAAACCCAATTGTCAATATTTGTATGTGTTTGTTTGTTTGAATTTCCCCTCTTAGGTCAGTTAGTTGCTCTGGAGAGGATTCCTCCAATACTCTGTCCCAGATAGTTTTCTCTCAGAATGACTATGAGAGGATATTAAGGGAAACCTCAGTTTCCACTTGTTGTAGGAAAAAAGAAAAAAAAAAAAAGAAAGAAATTTCTTCTCTACGGTGAGTTTTTTCCCTGCGAGTCTCCTTTACTGTTCACACAGAACAGTTCATTTTTGATACTTCTGCCATCAAATGCATGGACATTTTCCCCACATCAAGCAATTCTCTGTGACAGCAACTGCCATGTCCTACAATTCAGCTCAGTTCTATTACTATCTACCTGGAGATAGTGTCAAGTTCTATAGGGTGAAGTCTTAGTCTCAAAAGACTACTCCCACCCTACTTATTTTTTTAAAGGTTTTATTTATTTATTTGACAGAGAGAGATCACAAGTAGGCAGAGAGTCAGGCAGAGAGGGTGGCAGGAAGCAGGGTCCCCACTGAGCAGAGAACCTGATGCTGGGCTCGATCCCAGGACCCCGGGATTAGGACCCGAGCCAAAGGCAGAGGCCTCAACCCACTGAGCCACCCAGGCACCCCACCCCTTACTTAAAATGACAACTGCAAGAAGTATGTCCCCAGATTACCCACAACTTCATTCAGAAATTCAAACAGAATTTCCCATAATCCCCTCTTGGGGTACACTTAATTTGCCCCAGCAGGTCATAAAACTCAGAGAACCACTTAACATTTACCACTTTATTAAAGAATATGATAAAGGATAGAGATAAGCATCCAGATAAAGGATACATAAGGTGAGATTTGGGAGGGTCCTAAGCAGGGGTGGGTCACCCTCCTGGTATTATGTTCACCAGCCTGGAAGCTCTCTGAACCTCATACTTTTGGGATTTTTATGGAGATTTCCTTACATAGGCATGATTGATGGGGTTAATGACTCCATTTTCAGACTTTTTCCCTGCTCAAGAGAAGGTGGGGGGGTCTGAAAATTCCAAGCTTCTTTTCATGGCTTGGTCTTTCTTGTGACCACCTCTCATCCAAGAGCCCATCCACATGCTCACCCAGACTCACTTCATTAGAACAAAAGTTGCTCCTGGGGCACCGGGGTGGCTCAGTTGGTGCAGTGTCAGACTCTTGGTTTCAGCTCAGGTCATGATTTCAGGGTCCTAGAATCAAGCCCCTTCCCAGGATCCTCCCTCAGTGGGGAGTCTGCTTAAAGATTCTCTCTCTCTACCCCTCCCGCCACTCATGTGTGCATTCTCTTTCTCTTTCTCATAAATAAATAAATCTTAAAAAAATAATAAGAGCAAAGATGCTCCTTATCACTTAGGAATGTATAAGGGTTTAGGATCTTTGAGTGAGGAGCAGGATCAAGGATCAAATATTAGAAGAAGAGATGCTCCTAGTGTTCTTACCACTTAAGAAAATATCAGGGTTTTTAGAAGTTCTGTGACAGGAAGCAGAGCATATAGATACTCATATAGATACAGATACAGTATAGATATATATCCTATTATCTCACAGAGGGTAACTCATTGTATGAAATGGGGGAGAAAATATGGGGTTAGGAGTCTATCTGAATCATATGTAAACTTTCAGATACTTTCTCCGTTTTCAGGCTTCCCCTACACCTCCACTTGAGATGATAAAGTAGGAGGTTATCACCAACTTACGGAACTTTTGAGATTCTTTTTTAAAATTTTTATTTATTTGAGGGACAGAGTATTTGTGTTGGTTAACTGAGCATAATAAAAAACAAATGAAATTAGTAAAACATTAAAAAAAAGATTTTATTTACTTATTCGAGAGACAGAGTGAGCAAGTGCGAGAGAGAGTGTGCAAGCAGGGGAAGAGGGAGAGGAAAAAACAGACTCCACATTGAGCAAGAGCCCAATACAGGACTTGATCCCAGGACCCTGAGATCATGACCTGAGCTGAAGGTAAATGCGTAACTAACTGAGCCACCCAAGTGCAACTTTTGGGATTCTTAAATGAGAATTTTGACTTTGGTTCTCTTTTCCAAGGCCCATGAAGTTACTAGCAACTTTTGTTCTCTACCTTCCAAATGCCATTTCTGTAGTTTCCTTTCTCATTATTTTGAATCTATGCATTTTTTTATTCTCTATTTCTATTTTATCAGAATTTTTAGGGAGAAAAAAGGTAAAGGAATGAGCTATATCTCTAAGATTAATTCCAGACTGATTTTTAATCAACATTTCAGCTAGCCCAAATGCAATTTTATTCTGCCCTTCCTTCCCATTTCCTACCAGTAAGTGCCTATCCTAAAAGAAACTAGAAGAAATAGGAAAGACCTAGGAAGTATGTCTATACCAAAACCTCTTATGGTGTTCCAATGAAGAGAAGAGGTGATGCACTTGTTTGCCTTAAGAGCGTGGAGATTCACAGGGAAAAAAAGAATAAGAAGATCTTAGGAGAATATTTAAGCCTCTTTCATCCTTGGAAAGGTCCTAGTCTCTTGAGATTATTGAACTTCATAGCAGAAATATTATACCAACCTTCTTGTGTGGTCCTACAAGGACTTGCTTGCTTATCTTTCTGGTCTCAGACCATTCATTTGCAAAATGAACAGGCAGGCAAAAAAGGTCTTCTGTACTTCTAAAGCAGAGAAAGTACTAGACTTTGTATCCAAGAAGACACTGAACCAAGTTTCTCCCTTTTTAAGGAACATAGAATTAATTAACAGCTTGTCACCTGGCATGCCATTGACATATAGTGGAAGAAACAACTGTGCTTTCCATTACACATAGGTGTGATGCTTCTCAAAGTATCCCAAATCTTGATCTCAAACTCCAAAGTAAATAAAACTAAGGGAAAACAAAAATAGCTGTTGATTTTAGGGGATCCAGAGGCCAAAGGATAAAAAAAGTCCCAAATAGGTAACTATCAGTAAAATTGAATGCCGGAAAGAGACAGATAACCAAATTAAACAACTAGCATAAAAAGATTTTTTTAAGACATTAAATTATGGAATGAAAAAATTTTTAATTGAAACATGACTTTGACAGCAATAACTTCAGCAGATGAGTTAAAAGAAAGAGCAAAGATCATTAAGACCCAACAAGATATTCTGGAAGATCAGACAGAAGAAATTATTCAAAGTTATAAAGGTAATAAAAATCATAATAGGCTTGGATAACATAACCAAGTAATCTAATATGTAAAAAAGATTTCATAAAGAGGAAAAAGGACAGATTAAAAAAGTAAATAAATAAAGAATAATTAGATATCCTCTAGTAC
Organism: Mellivora capensis; assembly: GCA_004024625.1. Taxonomy (NCBI): domain Eukaryota; kingdom Metazoa; phylum Chordata; class Mammalia; order Carnivora; family Mustelidae; genus Mellivora; species Mellivora capensis. The sequence continues at coordinate 10,505 of PISX010009998.1, read as the reverse complement.
TGGATATATATGGAGGGGGAAAAAACTGCCATTCTCCCATCTTGAATTCAGAAAAGATATAAATCATCCATCCCAACAAAATAAAAATTCACCATATACTCCATCTAAGAAAGACATTCAAGAAAATTTCCAGACATACAAGGAATTAATCAGACCTCAATGTAAGGGAAAATTTTAGAGGTGAGTCAAAAAGTAAAAGCTGATGATGGAATAAATATAATGTAATTGTGATAATGAAAGTGTTAAATCATTTTTGCTATAAAATAGATACACTGCAAGAGAAAGTCAATAGTACTCTAGGACAATTTTTACTAAACTGTCATAGTAAAACCCAGCATTAGGAGAGAGGAGGAAAGGGAATAAAAGTACTATAAAAGTCTAGGTTGGAGAGTCTAAACTTAGAGATATTTATAGATCTATAGAGAGTCAAAATTACATATATTAAGAATATAATGCAAAGGAAAACATTTCCTTTTGGAAACAGCTAAAACTTTCATCCCAATTTTTCATGATCAAAGGAGAAAGAATATAACAACCCATCTTAATGTAAAAATAATAAAATCACAAAAGAATTTAAGAGAATTGATAAATTTAAAAGCTTAAATCAATAAATAGGAAGGTTTTGAAAGGAAAAGTTAATCTGAGACTGGTTTTATTAAAAAAAAAACCCTAATAGCCAAATTAAGGAAAAATGGAGAAAGCAAAGGTATCAGATATCAAGTTAGGGACACCTGGTTGGCTCGGTTGGTTAAGCATTTGACTCTTGGTTTCAGCTCGGATTGTGATCTCAGGGTCCTAGGTTCAAGCCCCATGTTGGGCTCCCCACGCAATGGGGAGTCTACTTGTGATTCTTTCTCTCTCTGTCTCCCTCTGTGTGCCTTTCCCCATGTTCTCTCTCTACTCTAAAATAATAAATAAATCTTTTTTAAAAAGGAATATGTTTAAATAAGTAACTAAAATGGGACAGAATAGGGGAGGCTGGGTGGCTCAGTGGGTTAAGGCCTCTGCCTTTGGCTCAGGTCATGATCCCAGGACTCTGGGATCTAGCCCCACATCAGGCCCTTTGCTCAGCTTGGAGCCTGACCCCGCCCCCTCTGCCTGCCTCTCTGCCTACTTGTGATGTCTGTCAAATAAATAAATAAAATCTTTAAAAAAAAATGGAGCACACCCCAGAAATCCCATACCCATTTCTGCTCATTAAATACATAAATAAATAAATAAATAAATAAATAAAATGGGAGAGAATAAATATGTGTAAAGCTCCAACCTCTGTAACTTCATGGCAATAAATTTGATAGTCTAAAGGAAGTAGATGATTTCCTAATAATATACTAAAGAGAAAAAGAGAAAACCTGAAAGGACAATCATCAGAATGGATTGTAAATCATATTAAATAATAGATCTCAATATTAGCATAGAAAAATTAGGAAAGAACATCCATCAGGTGGCCAACACTGATTTCCTGGAGAGGGGAAGGTAGGAAACGGCAAGATGGGGAAGGTAGGAGGGGAAAAAACAATGCTAAAAGATGAACAAGAGAGTGTCAATGAAAGTATCCAAAATATGTCCTATAATCACATTTACTTAGAATTATGTGTTTTCAGTGTTAATTGTGAATGTAAAGATGTATTTAATGAGGACTTTGCTTGATTTTGCAAGCCATTATTTTCATTAAAAAAATTCCAATAGTCCTATACATAAGGGGCAGGTGTGTTGGACAGGGTTATGGAAAAAGAAAACAACATAAAATGTGTTGCTTCATGTCATTGTTCTAAATTGGTGCTTCTTCACAGGACATAGCACTCAGTCAAAATTGTGGTGCACTGTTGTTTTCATTTCGTTGACTGTGAACCTGGTGGTGCTGGCTGGACTGGGGATACTGGGCCTGAGGTGTAAGTTTCCACTTTTCTCTGAGCCTGTGGATTGGTTTTATCAGGCACATTGCAAATGAATCCAAGTCCCAAGACATATCCATATAATATTTCCAGATTAATAGAGGAGAAAATATGTGTCATTACTGTAGGACCATATCATATTCATCATTGTCTCGAGGATATTTTAATGACAAATTCCTTCAGTGACAACTAAGGCTAAAGATTGTAATGTAAACGCATTTTTCTAGAAATTATGAAATCAATACAACAAAAATACAATTAATTATAGCCTGAGAGTTTTCATGGTAATTTCATAGGTTTAAAGCAAATTCTCCATTCTTCGTGCACTTTCTTCTTGTCTAATTCATTCTAATTGCAAACATACTTCAAAATGGCATTATCATACTGGATGCTTTTCTCTAATTCCTCCATTAATAGCCAGTTATTTTGTTCTAGGAATCACACCAATTTCAGGTGGTATGAGCTGGTTTTATGGTGCTGTCTTTTGAAAGATAATTTCTCCCAGATGATTATTTTTTTCCTAAAACTCCTATAACTGTTCTTGACAATAGCATGATAATTGGTGGGCAGGGTTTTTTTCTCCAATATAATGCAGGCTTCATAAGAGCACAGACTATGGCTTATTCATCCTTGGTATTCTTTGAATGAATGTATTCAATGAATAAATGAGTGAATTCAGGAACAAATAGGTGAATAAAAAGAAATGAGTAGGCTTTTGAATATCAAAGCTGAAGTATCTTTATAAGAAAAGGAAAACTCTCAATCCACCCTTATTAGCAGTTTGTTCCATGATTAAGAAAAAAGGGAATCGCAAGTGCTTAAAAATATATTTTCTCAATAAAGATCTAATGCATATAAATTGCCAAAACTTCAAAATACAGAGAAAGAGAAGAAACTAAAAGCAGTTGGTATCTGTCAACAGGAGGTAAAGGCTATTAAAATATAAAAACAGCATTAATATCTCTGGTGTCATAGAGTAGATATAATTTATATCAATATTTTATTTAATAATTTAAATACTCTTATAACATTATATTACTTATCATTTTTTAGTACTAATGTTTTCCCAAGCTCTTCACATATAAATTATGGTTATATCTGTCCAAGAAACTCAAATTGCAACACATAGGCTCATGATCTCATTCAGTCTTTACCCAAATCATGTCCTGTAATCATGTTTACACTCAATTTCCAGGTCAGAGAACCCAAAATACTTCTCCAATTCCATATGGTCTGTAAGTGATCAGGGGGAGTATTTGATTATATATCTATCATTTCATTATATACTTTATGGTTTTTATTTTATTTTTTAATTATTTTTATTAACATATAATGTATTATTTGTCCCAGGGGTACAGGTCCATGAATCATCGGGCTTACACATTTCCTCCCCCATGTCCATAACCCAACCACACTCTCCCTACCTCCACAACCCCCAGCAACCCTCAGTTTGATTTATGAGATTAAGAGCCTCTTAAGGTTTGTCTCCCTCTCAATCCCATCTTGTCTCATTTTTTCCTTCCCTACCCTCCAAGCCCCCACCCTGCCTCTCAAATTCCTCATATCAGAAAGATCATATAATAATTATCTTTCTCTGATTGACTTATTTCGCTCAGCATGATACGTTCTAGTTCCATCCACGTCATTGCAAATGGCAAGATTTCATTTCTTTTGATGGCTGCATAGTATTCCATTTATATTTTATGTTTTAATGGCCCTTTGCCTTATGTCTTTATGTTTCTCTGCTTTGCTACATTGGTTGTGTCTTCTATTCTTCTACTGCATTTCCCAGGCCCTATAATGATTCTTTTTCTTTAAATATCAGTTACTTATTTGATAACTAAAAGACTCTTCTAAAAACTCCATATTTTGGGAGCATCTCTTCTCAACTCTGGATGCTAGTGGGTGATTCTCTTCCCCCTTCTCTTCCCTCCTACAACAGTGAGTACAAAAGCATTCTGAGGAAATAGGAGGAATATTATAATTGTTAACTTTTCTTGAGCACCCATCCTTTGTGATTTTATCTAATTCTCATAAAATTTAAATTAAAAATTAAATATTCTATTAAGTTGCAGGGTTCTCAGGTAAACTAACATCTATTTAGAACAGCCTATTTAGAAAAACCAAAATATGTTTTAACAATTCACAAAATAAAGAAGTTATGAAGTTTTCTGAGTCTCCTGATGTTCTTAGAGACATGATCCCCATGTTCTGAGTTGTTGTTTTTTTTTTTTTAAATCCCAAGGTTGGCATTTACCAATTGCCCATCCTTAAATTATGGTTATATCTGTCCAAGAAACTAAAATATTACAACACATAGGCTCACCAGTATGTTATAGTACCTCCTAACTTCACAGGTGTGAATTTTCTATAAACCAACTACTGAATTGCATCATCTTTTATTTTGAGATCCCTGCTTCACATGGATGTTTCTTGTGTTTTTTTTTTTTTTTAAACATTTCTGGGCATTTTCTTCAACAAGGAACTCGTTCTCTATTGTGTAACATACCTTTTTATCTCAAATAAATTTCAATATTAAAAGTACATACAGTTAGTATTTTATACATATGTAAGTATCATTTTAATATGAGTATTCCATTACATTATTAAGTAATCACTGTGATATTAATATAATTTATTGGAAAACTTTGACTATGTTAAAGTCATTAATCTCCTGATATGAATTATAGATTATTGGAAAGTCATCTTCAACAACAGAACAACAAATTATATTGAACAAAGCAAAATACAGTTGGAAGAAAATATAACGCTATGCATGAATATGTATAATAATGTCTCAAATGAGCTTATAATTTTTGAAAGTATGACACAAAACACATTAAAAGAGCTGACAAACTTCACTTCAGAATACTGTGAAGAGTTAATGAAGAAGGAAAAAGGTGAGTGAAATGGTTTCTTATTTCATCTAGTCTCATCCCTGATCAGGTTCTCCATTTTTTCCTAGACATTTTACTGGGTTTGAATCTTGAAATATATCTGAAATAAAGAAAACATGGAAATACAGTAATAATTTATAAATTCTTGTATTAAAAAAGCACTTTTTTCTGTTTTGACTGAGTTTCTTTATGTTATGTTTTAAATATTATTTTATTAAACTAATCTGTCTCTCTTTTTTCTTCTATCTTTCCTGGGTTAGGTTCATTTTTTTTTCAGTATTCCAAAATTCATTGTTTATGCACCACACCCAGTGCTCCATGTAATACGTGCCCTCCATAATACCCACCACCTGGCTCACTCAACCCCCCACTACCCTCCCCTCCAAAACCCTCAGTTGGTTTCTCAGAGTCCACAGTCTCTCATGGTTTGTCTTCCCCTCTGATTTCCCCCAATCCACTTCTCCTCTCCATCTCCCAATGTCCTCCGTGTTATTCCTTATGCTCCACAAGTAAGTGAAAGCATATGATAATTGACTCTCTCTGTTTGACTTATTTCACTCAGCATAATCTCTTCCAGTTCCCTTCCATGTTGATACAAAAGTTGGGTATTCATCCTTTCTGATAGAAGCACAATACTCCATTGTATGTATGGACCATATCTTTATCCATTCGACCACTGAAGGGCATCTTGGTTCTTTCCACAGTTTGACAACTGTGGCCATTGCTGCGGTGAACCTTGGGGTGCATATGGCCCTTCTTTTCACTCCATCTGTATCTTTGGGGTAAATATCCAGTAGTGCAATTGCAGGGTCATAGGGTAGCTCTATTTTTAATTTCCTAAGGAATCTCCACACTGTTTTCCAAAGTGACTGCACCAACTTGCATTCCCTCCAACAGTGTAAGAGTGTTCCCCTTTCTCCACATCCTCTCCAACACTTGTTGTCCATCATCTTTACTCATTAAGGAGATTCAAATCAAAACCACATTGAGATACATCAGTTTGTTTTTTACATCAGTTTGTTTTTTAATTCCTTCTTTCTTTCTTCTTTTACACTCACATTTTACACTCTCATTTTAATGAAGTTCACCTATAATGGAGTTTGCTGAGTATGTGGGAAATAAATGTTCTGTCTTCTTGCATGTCTGAAAAGGTCTTTATTTTGGCTAGGTATAAATTCAAAGGTTAAAAATTAATTTCTTAGCAAGTATTGAGAGTTCTCTCACTGTTTTTAGCAAACAATGTTGTTAAGAAGTCTGTTTCCAGGGTGATTTCATCCCCTAAAAATGATCTGACTTTAGCTTTTTTTTTTTTAAGATTTTTTTTTTATTGGGGTGCCTGGGTGGCTCAGTGGGTTAAAGCCTCTGCCTTCGGCTCAGGCCATGATCCTGGGTCATTGAGCCCCACATCAGGCTCTCTGCTGAGCAAAAAGCCTGCTTCCCCCTCTCTCTTTGCCTGCCCCTCTGCCTACTGTGATCTCTGTCTGTCAAATAAATAAATAAAATCTTTAAAAAATATATGTTTTTTATTTATTCGAGAGAGAGAGCAAAGAGAGAGCACAGAAGAGGTGGGGAGAGGCAGAGGGAGAGGGAAAAGTAGACTCCCCACTAAGCAGGAAGCCCAACAAGGGGCTCAATCCCAGGACCCTGGGATGATGACCTGAGCAGAAGGCAGACATTTAATGACCTGAGGCACCCAGGACCCTGGACTTTTAAGATATGTTATTCATTTGTGGGAGCTGAAATATTAGGATATTCTGGGTATAAGTGCTTTTTAATTGCTGTGCACTCAGTAACCTTGCCAGTCTGAAAGTTTATGTCTTTCAAATTTAGGAAAAATACACTCTATTACTTCTGAGTTCTATATCCTGTTCTTTCCATGACTTCCCTTCAAATGTTAAAATTTACAGATTGTCTCTTTTCTCTGTATTTTCTTTTTTTAAAGATTCCTTTTTGAATCTTCCTACTGATTATTATTTCAACAATCATATTTTTAATCTGATAAAACCTTACATGATTCTTGAGAGTTTTGGTAGCATCCTATTCTTACCTTATATAAATAATATCTTTTGGAGTCCTATAAGTATAGTTATTAGAGGGGTATTTTAAAATATCACTCTCCTCTTTCCTTAATTCATTTTTGAGGATGAAGGGGGAGTTTTTTCCTTTCCTTTTTATCTCTTTCTTCTTCTTCTTTTTAAAATATTTCTCTTAAAAATTCTCTTTTATGCAAGGGTGCTCTTATATACACTATGATCCTTACTAAGAGAATAGATGTTGTAGGTTGGCTCCATTGTTATTCAAAGAGATAGTTTTTTTTTCATTAGATTTCTTTGAAAGTGACAAATCTGTCTGGATAGTTTAAGGGTGGAAGGCCAAGATGGAGTGTATGAACATGCAATTTTCCTTTTCAAATGAGACTAGATATAAATGATAATCACAACAATCACAGTGGAAAACTAGGCTTTGCCAGACAGTTCATCCAATTTCTTCAGAGAGGAACCATGTCCTTTCCCCTTCCGAAAATTCTATAGCTTCTCAGTCATTTTTCTTCCCTCTTTTCTTCACTTTTTCCTTTCTTATCTTCTTTCATAAGAAAGAAAGAGAGAGGGGGAAAAAGAAAAGAAAGAAAGAAAGAAAGAAAAGAAAGAAAGAAAGAAGAAAGAAAGTCACTTCACACTATGTGTCAACACTTGGGAGACTGTCAAGAATATTAAGTCTTATGCATAACAATAATAACTATCCCTTGCCTTAAGTAACTCATGGCATGATAGAAGAAGCAGACAAGTAAACAGAAAATTACAATTCAGTGTAATGAGTGCTCATAAACGAAAATATGTAATGCAAGAAACAATAGTTGAAAGAAAGAGTTGAGATTGGGTGGGAGTATAATATTCAATGCTGGGACTGGAAGCATATTGTAATAAAATTGGTGAGGGGCAGCATGGGGTGCTCAGAAATTTCAAGGTTTTCAAAATGAATGGCTGACAGGAACCTAAACAAACTAGTAGATAAGATTGGAGTGTCACTAGTGTTCCCATAGATAATGGGGAGGGTTTGAATCTTTCCCTACAAAAAAATATTAGACCACTTAAAGCAGAGTCTGAAAGAAAAATCAAATCACCTGAAACAGGGAGGTGCTAAGGTTTCTGTAAAAAAAAAAAAAGTATATATATATATATATATATATATATATACACACATACAGACTAGAGATGGACTATAGTCTTGCTGTAGCAATCCAAACATTGTAGTTTTCTTTGAGTGCTTTTAGTAAGCCCTTCATCACTTTTCTTCCTCTCTATGATTTTCCTTCTTTCTTCAGACTATTCTAGATCCAAATCCCATACCATTTCAGATCCCATTCTCTTCCTTCTCTCATATTATAAGCAGTCATCTCACTCAATATGTAACTTTGGTTAGTCATTTCAATAGGCAATGCAAATGGTTGTAAATTCTGATACATATGCTAATTCATAGTATATCTGTACATAAATATTATGCTTATGTGTGTATCAGAATCATATCTTTATAAACTTTCCTCATGTGTTTTGCAGATGTTCAATTTCACTCATGTTTGGAATCATGGATGTGGTATGGAAATGGAAGCCAAGATCATGCCCAGATGAATATGAACAGTAAGAAAAATTGCAACAATACCCAGGTTTGTGTTATGATCTACAGAAAGTTTTTGGTATTGTTAAGATATAGGTAAGGAGAATTTGGATAACAACCTTAGTCCTTGGCTATTCCTAATAAATGGCCTCCATGCCCTTTACCTTTTGAGCAGAGTTATTGGGAAATTCCGCTATCACAGGTTCAAATGCCAAGTATATACAATTATTACACTGATCAGTCCATGAGACCCGTCACAAAAGGTAAGCTATGGAACTTTATTTCCTCAGGATTACTTATTCCCTGTGTGTTCTGGTTCTTGTTGAATCAGAAAGGAGAGAGAAACAATTTATTCCAGGTGTGAGGTGTATTTTAATTGGCCATTGATACAAATTAAATCATGGGATTCTCTTCTCCCTTAGAGTTGTCCTCTAATGAAAAATTATACTCTCAGTCATAATGTATGTGGCACAATCCTGCATATGACCTCTTATCGTCACATATCACTACCCTAATTAATGTTATTAGTTAAAATACAAAGAAACAAATCAGGTAAACACTGCAATGCTCATGATTATTTTGTTGTTGTTTTTCTTAATATTTGAGTATAGAAAAAAAAACAAATTTCCAAATGTAGAATGCTAAAACCCTTACAATCCAGCATAGTGTGTTTGTTTAATGTATATACAGCATGCTCCAACCAACCAGATTTTATCATCAACATTTCTTGAATGTGGTTCATGCCTCTGTGATTTTTGCCCTCTATACTTTTATTACCTGAGTTATTCTGTCCCTTTCAAACTCAACTAATCCAATTCACTTCTCAAGTTTCAGCCTCATTGCTTCTTTAAAATTTTGTTTCTAAACAAGCTCAATTAATGTCTTTCTCTTTCATATTCCCCACAGCATTACATTTTTAGTTAACAGCTGTGAGTGCATCTGTTCTGTTAGAGTTTTAACTCCTTGAAGGTAGAAAACATGTCTTGCCCATTATTGTATATCCACTTATGATACTGGAAACACCTTAAGTTTGGCTGAAGTACCAGTATTCTTCAATATCTTGATTTTTTAAAAATTCTTTTTCTTTTCTGTAGGCAAAGAGCATACTTAGAATGTCATAGAAGAGATTTTTCATGTTTTAGTGTTTTATTATTTTTTTAAAGATTTTATTTATTTATTTGACAGAGACAGAGAGATCACAAGTAGGCAGAGAGTCAGGCAGAGAGAAAGGAGGAAGCAGGCTCCCTACTGAGCAAAGAGCCAGATGTGGGGCTCGATCCCAGGACCCTGAGATCATGACCTGAGCTGAAGGCAGCGGCTTAATCCACTGAGCCACACAGGAGCCCCCCCTTTTTAAAAAATTTTACTTACTTATTTGAGAGAGAACATGAGCGAGGAGAAGGTCAGAGGGAGAAGCAGATTCCCCGTGGAACTGGGAGCCCGATGCGGGACTCGATCCCGGGACTCCGGGATCATGACCTGAGCCGAAGGCAGCTGTCCAACCAACTGAGCCACCCAGGCATCCCTAGTGTATTATTTTGCTAATTTACATTTTTTTTTGCTAATTTACATTTTTAAGAAAAGAGACATCTGAATCAAGAGAAAGAGTTAACAGTTAAGGAATTAAGAAAAAAATAAAGTTGTTTCATGCCACAACTTAATTGGAAATGAGGTATGAAGGAAAAAGCAGACTATGAGAATTTTAAGTTCTTGTCTAGAAATTTTTCACAAGGAAAAACTATCAGTCATATATATGGTATTTTTGTGTTTGAGACTGATATTGAGTGTAAATTTTAACAGGTCAAATTTATGGTGCTTGTGAGAATGACATGGATATAAAATGCTTTGGGGTTGGAGCTGAATGGGAGATGACTGTGTTGAAGATTTTAAAAATTTTCCTATCCATACTTTTATTAAACAGTCATTATCAAATATTTACTAATGATTACTATCTACTTGTACTATGTACAAGGTGAATTTAAGCCTGGTAAGTTTTGATCAATAAAAATAAAATCTATAGATTAGGTGATAAATTCCAAAATAAACTAGTAGATTAAGAAAAGAAGAAGCCAAAGGATAGAATCCTAAATGTCCACACTAT